>ML370497.1:0-23491 GCA_005239525.1 Nicotiana knightiana | reverse complement strand
TTTTCTTTCCTTCTATATTTTTTAAATTCCTTGTTTTGTGTACTTAGGTACAATGGCCGATCCGCTAGGAAATGTGATTCCGGGGGAGGAGGTTTATGACAATCAAGAAGATGAAATCAATCAAATTCCTCCACAAAGAAGAGGCCGACAAGCCAATATTCAGGATGATGTTCCAGACCCTCCCCCACATCTAGCCCCTAGAACTGCTCCTCGGGTCCTTCCAAATGAGGGGTATGCTAGTGCAATAGTCCCGCCAAGGATTCGAGCAGGGAACTTCCAAATCACAAATGTTATGCTCACTCTCCTAGAGCAAAGAGGATACTTCACCGGAGCCGCCCATCAGAATGCCTATAAGCATCTCAAAGGCTTTGTTGATACATGTTGGGGGAGTAAGCAAACTAATGTGTCTGAGGACGCATTAAGGTTACGGTTGTTCCCGTTCTCACTTAGGGGAAGAGCATTGGATTGGCTTGAGCGTCTCCCAAACCATTCTATATCCACTTGGGACGAGCTTGCGGATAAATTTATTGCAAAATTTTTCTCCCCAAGCCATATGGCAGCCCTTCGAGATGAGATTTTGGCATTCAAACAAGAGCCAAACGAGCCCCTACATGAAATATGGGAACGCTATAGAACCATGGTCAAGGAATGCCCTAACAATGACATGACCGAGGCTATGATACAACAAACATTCTACCGGGGAATCAACACGGTAAACCAATGTGTGGTCAACCAATTGGCCGGTGGTAATTTTATGAAGATGACATACCCGGAGGCATGTGAGATTCTTGATGAAATGGCCGACACATCTTCGGCTTGGCAAAGTAGAGCAAATGTGCCTCAAGGGGAAACCGGTGTGAATAGTCTCCACAAGGAACTCTAAGAACAAGGGCAAGCAATTGCCGAGCTTACAACAACCATGAACCAACTTGCTAAAGCGCAACTCCAACATTTGCAAGGTCCTAAGCAAGTAAATGCTATGGAAGGAGTTCATATGCAAGGAAACCAAAGGAGACCTCGGGGAAATGTTAAGCAAAACCATGGTGATCAAGGGGATCAAGGGCCAAGTGGTCATGAACAAGATGAAAGTTACAATGACCAAAATGAAGATGTTATGTATGCAAACAACTACCAAGGGCAAGGTAATACACAAAATGGGGGAACCAAAGGCCACAAAATTGGAACAATAACAATGCTAGATATTGGAACAATACCAATGATAGTCAATGGAACAACAATAATGACCGACAATGGGGGAACAACAATGAAGGGAATTGGAATGGAAGAAATAACAACAACAACTGGGGAGGTGAAGGTAATCGGGGGTCGGGTTTTCAAAGGCCCCCGATGTACCAACAACCAAGCAACCCTCCTCCATATCAATCTCATGGGCAAAGTTCTTCAAGCTCGGAAATGGGTCGGATAGAAAACATGTTCAAACATATGATGGAGAGGAATGCAGAATCCGATGACCAGATATCCTCTCACACTACTTCCATCCGAAACCTTGAAGTACAAATGGGCCATATCTCACAAGCCTTAAACACACACCCAAAGGGTGCACTACCAAGTGATACGGTGGTGAACCCCAAGGGTGGGAACAACAACAACACTGGTCATGCTATGGCGGTAACCACTCGGAGTGGAAAAGGTGTGGAGGCAAGTACTTTAGATAAAAATAAAGTTGTTGATGATGATGAAGTTGTACCCCAAGATGAGCTACCAGCTGATGTGGAGCAAGCATTGGATGAGCTAAGTGAAGGTGAGGTAAGAATTGACATTCATGACAATAGGAAGGATTTGGATAGAAATGTAAACCCGTCTAGGGAACACGTAATTGACATGCTGGAACCGGTGGTCCCAAAGGCACCATTGCCTAGGCCACCTCCTTTCTATCCTCAGATATTGGCAAAACAGAAGTAAGAGACCCAGTTTAAAAAGTTCTTTGATATGATGAAGAGTCTCACCATAAATGTTCCTTTGGTTGAGGCCTTGGAGCAAATGTCAGGCTCGCTAAGTTCATGAAGGACTTGGTGACAAAAGACGATCCATGGATTGTGAGACCATTAAGATGACTCACCAAGTGAGTGCTATTGTTCACTCTATGGCACCAAAACTTGAAGATCCAGGTACTTTCACTATTCCTTGCACAATTGGGAGTGCAGACTTTGCAAAAGCCCTATGTGATCTTGGGGCAAGCATAAATTTGATGCCATATTCTGTGTTCAAGACCTTGGGGATGGGACAACCTCGGGCGATCTCTATGTGTTTGCAAATGGCAGACCGATCAATGAAGAGGCCCTAGGTATTATTGATGATGTCTTAGTGAGAATGGACAAGTTCATATTGCCAGCATATTTTGTTATCCTCGATTGTGAGGTCGATTTTGAGGTTCCTATTATCTTGGGGAGGCCTTTCCTTGCCACCGGTAAGGCCTTGGTTGATGTTGAAGCTGGGGAACTTACATTCAGAGTTGGTGATGAGAAAGTGGTCTTCCATGTATGCAAATCTATGAAGCAGCCCAACAACACCGAAGTGTGCTATTTTATGGACCTTATGTCCGAGGTTATTATTGATGATGCAGTGTTATGATCCATGTTGATGACCCTGTGGAGTTGGACTTGTTGAATCACGAGGACTCAGTGGTCGATGGTGTACTTGAGAGTTCCCATGCCCTTCAAGGCATGGGGTCTTATTTCTATGCTCCCATAAAATTGTCATTAGACTTGGAGAACAGGAAGACCCTACCAACAAAGCCATCCATTGAAGAACCTCCGAATCTGGAGTTGAAGCCACTTCCTTCCTACCTCAGGTATAAATACCTTGGTCCCTCTTGTACTTTACCAGTTATTCTTTCCTCTTGCCTAACCAAATTGCAGGTTGACTCAACTTTAAAAGTGCTAAGGAGGAGGAAGAAAGCAATTGGTTGGACCTTGGCTGATATTCGGGGTATTAGCCCCGTCTTTTGCATGCACAAGATTATATTAGAGGATGAAGCCAAACCCTCTTTTGAACATCAAAGAATACTCAATGAAGCTATGCAAGATGTGGTGAAAAAGAAGATCATAAAATGGCTTGATGCGGGTGTGGTCTATCCAATTTCGGATAGTGCTTGGACTTCTCCGGTCCAATGCGTTACGAAAAAGGGTGGAATGACAATGATAAAAAATGATAAGAATGAGCTCATTCCTACAAGAAACAGTTACCGGATGGCGGGTGTGCATGGACTACCGCAAGCTCAACATGATGACCCGAAAAGACCATTTTCCTTTACCATTCTTGGATCAGATGTTGGATAGGCTTGCAGGTCGAGCCTATTATTGCTTCCTTGACGATTATTCTGGATATAATCAAATTTTGATATCCCCGGAGGATCAAGAGAAGACCACCTTCACTTGCCCATATGTCACTTTTGCCTTTGCTCGAATGCCATTCGGGCTTTGTAATGCCCTAACTACTTTCCAAAGATGTATGATGGCAATCTTCACCGACATGGTGGAGGACTTTCTAGAAGTATTTATGGACGACTTTAGTGTCGTCGGGGATTCTTTCGACGAATGCTTGAGTCATCTTGATAAAGTCCTTGCTCGATGTGAAGAAACAAATTTGGTCTTGAATTGGGAAAAATGCCACTTTATGGTGGAGGAAGGAATTGTTTTGGGCCATAAGATTTCAAAGAATGGCATTGAGGTTGATAAGGCAAAGATCGAGGTTATTTCAAAACTGCCACCACCTATTTCAGTGAGAGGAGTCCGGAGCTTTCTTGGCCATGCCGGTTTTTACCAGCGGTTTATTAAAGATTTCTCTAAGGTGGTGAATCCATTATGCAAGCTGTTAGAGAAGGATGTCAAATTCAATTTTGATGAGCAGTGTATGCAAGCTTTTGAACTCTTAAAACACAAGCTCACTACCACTCCCATCATCACAGTACCAGATTGGAGTGCCCCATTTGAGCTTATGTGTGATGCAAGTGATGTTGTTGTGGGTGGCAAAAGGTGAACAAAGTGTTTCATCCAATTTACTATGCCAGCAAGACAATGAATTCTGCTCAAATGAACTACACAGTCACGGAGAAGGACTTCTAGCTATAGTCTTTGGNTATGAGATGGGTTTTGTTATTACAAGAGTTTGATCTAGAGATAGTGGACCGAAGAGGGAGTGAGAATCAAGTTGCCGATCATTTGTCCCGGTTGGAAGAGCAAGGACGTCCTTGTGACGGACTTGAGATCAATGATAGTTTCCCGGATGAACAACTCCTTTCAATATCCATGAGAGAAATGCCATGGTTGCGGATATTGCTAATTTCCTAGTCACCGGAGTTGTCCCTTGTGAGCTCTCTTCTAACCAAAGGAAAAAGCTTTGAAGGGATAGCTTGGATTTCTATTAGGATGAGCCTTATTTATTCAAGATTTTCACCGATGGGGTAATTCGGCGATGTGTACCGAAGGAAGAGCAACTAGCCATCCTTGAGTCTTGCCACTCCTCGCCGTATGGTGGTCATCACGGAGGGGTGAGAACTGATTCTAAAGTGCTTAGTTGTGGGTTCTTTTGGCCCACTTTGTATAAGGATGCTAGTACCCTAGTGAAGAGGTGTGATGAATGCCAAAGAGCCGGGGGAATTTCCAAAAAGGATGAGATGCCTTTAAACTCAATTCTCGAGGTAGATATCTTTGATGTTTGGGGCATTGACTTCATGGGGCCATTCGTGAGTTCATGTGGGAACACGTACATGTTGGTCACAGTTGATTATGTGTCAAAATGGGTGGAGGCCATAGCCTTACTAAACAATGAGGCTCGGAGTGTGATAGCCTTTCTCAAGAAGAATATCTTTACTAGGTTTGGCACTCCACGAGCCATCATCAGTGACGGGGGGCACATTTTTGCAACAAAGCCTTTGACTCTTTTCTTTCTAAGTATGGGGTCAACCATAAAGTCACTACCCCGTACCATCCTCAGGCTAGTGGCCAAGTTGAAGTGTCTAACAGGGAAATAAAGAGCATATTATCCAAAACGGTCGATGCCAATAGGACTGACTGGGCTAAGAAATTAGATGATGCTCTTTGGGCTTACCAGACCGCCTACAAGACCCCAATTGGGATGTTCCTGTATCTCTTGGTCTTTGGAAAAGCATGCCACCTTCCGGTGGAATTAGAGCACAAGGCTATGTGGGTCTTGAAAAAGTTGAACTTGTAATGGGATGTAGCTGCAAATCTTAGAGTGGAGCTATTGAATGAGTTGGATGAGTTTAGATTCCATGCATACTCCAGTTCGTCCTTGTATAAGGACAAAATGAAGTACCTACATGACAAATATGCTCGAGGAAAAGAGTTCAAAGTTGGTGACTTGGTCTTATTGTTCAATTCTCGGTTGAGGTTATTTCCCGTGAAGCTAAAGTCTAAGTGGAGTGGCCCTTTTGAATTGGTATTTGTTACTCCATTTGGGCTCTTGACCGCAAGAACAAAAGTGGTGAAGTATTCAGAGTAAATGGTCACCGGGTAAAACACTATCTTGGCAAAGTTGATGACAGCCACGTGGTGGCACTTCTTCATCTCCAATGATCCCGTAAAATGTGTCGTGCCACGACGTTAAATCAGGCGCTTCTTGGGAGGCAACCCATGTGTCTTTACTTTCATTTTCTTTGTTTTTCTTGGTAAATTAGGTTTCACTTTTACACTAATTGGTTTTTGGATGTGTAGGATGATTTTGACATAGGAATTTGGCTGAGTATAGAAACAAAAGCTCACTGGAAATTGACTTCGCGGCCGCGGTCGACTTTTCACGGTCCGTGAAACCCTTCTGCCTCGTAAGCCTTATGCCATTGAATAACCGCGGACCGCGGTCGAATTTTCACGATCTGTGGTAGGTAAGTGGGGTGGTTCCCAGCTCTTCCTATAAATAGGACTTGAGGGTTACATTTCACATTTTTCCCACTGCAGCTAGCCTAAGACACTTTCAACCGTGTCTCACTTTTGCATCCTCTGAAACTCATTGCTTGCATCCATACTTTCATCCCAACATCTAGTAAGTGTATTTATGCTTCATTAACTTCTTAATTTCTTTATCTTCTTTAATTTTCAATTTCTTTTTCATTATTATTTTCTCTTTCTAGGCTTGTAAATGTTAGGGTTAGCCCAAATAGGTTCAAAATAGTCCTTTGGAATGCAATTGCACTGATTACTTATATAGGACTTCACTCAATGAACACTTTAGCGTAGAAATTGCAAATTCTGGAAACCCTAGGTAAATAGCCATTTTCGCGGTCCACGGTCCATTTTTCGCGGACCGCGGTGCTTCATTTTGCTTAAGTTTGATTAGAACTTCACGTCCGCGGTCGAATTTTCGCGGTCCGCGAAGTCAGTCAAGTGTGTCCTTCTCAAAGCATGATTAGACTTTCGCGGCCACGGTCGACTTTTCGCGGTCCGTGAAGTCAATCCAGTCTATCCTGATCAAAGCATGATTAGACTTTCGCGGCCCGCAGTCGACCTTTTGCGGTCCGCGAAGTCTGTCCAGTGTGTCTTGCCTCATTCCAATATGCTTAAACTTCAGTGACTACTCAAGTGTCTGCACATCAATGTTCAGGAAACTAACCATGTTCACTTATGTGTACTTTGTAGGCAATGGTACTATCTCGTGGGGGAGGTCGCAAAAACACGGGTAGAGGAGAAACTCAAAGGGGGAGAGGCCCGGGGGCACCAAGGCAACCTTCAAAAGTTACATTGCCTCAGTCATCACGACGGCCCAGTCGGGTTATAGGCTCTCCTCCTTCACAAGTGAATATGCTCCGTCAGAAGAGGCCTCATCACAGTCATCCCCAATTGACTCGGTCTCATCTCTCCCGTCCACAGCACGAGCAGTGTCTCTCNGTCATCCCCAATTGACCCGGTCTCATCTCTCCCGGCCCCAGCACGAGCAGTGTCTCCAGCCAAATCCGCCTCCAGTGAACACTCATATTCTACTTCCCCTACAGCTTCCTTATCTGGGGAGAATTCAAGTGACAGCAAAGGGGATGCGCAGGTGGTTGAAGGGGTAGAGCGCACTAGGAACCCGGATGTGTGGAAGGATCGTTTTGTAAGTGAGAAAGCCTTCCACAGATTCAGGGAGTTGTGGACTGCACGATCTCTTATCCCGGAGCACACCTTCTCAATGAAAGATTTATCCATATACAACCCCAATGTGAGGCAACAATTCCGAGACAGGAAAGGATGGTCCATTTCACTGAGCATCTTTCGGAGGCCAATGAGCATATAGTGAAGGAGTTCTAAACCAATTTGCTTTTTCTGTAGAAGGACTCAAAGGCATCCAAAGTTCACAATCTCACTGTGCCTTTTGACGGACCTTCACTAAATGACTATTTGGATATGGATGATGTGGATGATTCATTATACCGGGAAAAACTTGCCGAGAAGGATGCTGCGAGAAATTGGTTGGCTTTGCACTTGGCCAAGCCCGGGGACACCCCAGAGTGGTTAATGACTGGAAAGACTATCACCAAGAGGACCCTGAACTTCGAAGCTAAAGGATGAAAGACTTTTGTATGTAGCAGTCTAGACCCGACTCATCATGACCAGACGCTCCCTCTCAGTAGGGCTGTATTAATAGCATCTATCATGGCTAGATACCCCATCAATGTGGGGAGTGTGATGTCCGAGGTCATTAGCCGAGTGGTCAGCACAGGTGATACTTCTTACCCTTATCCTCATTACCTGACCATGTATTGTGAAGACCAGGAAGTGACTATGAAGCGCTTTGACACCAAAGTCAAGCCCAAAGCACCTTTCTCCTGGTATGACTTGAAAGATGAGGATAACCCCAAAAAGAAGTCAAAGTCGGTTGCCTCCACTAGCCAGTCTGAAGAGCCAGTGGTGGTGGCGGAACCCTCACTGACCCAGCCTGTCATTCCAGAGGAGGCTCCAGGCCCATCTTCCTCCACAGCTACAGACATCCCCTCCACCAGAGCCTATCCCATGACTGCTCAACGGCTGAACATGACTCTCACTAGCCTCATCAACTGGATGCAGTCAACTACTATAAAGTTGACTGCAATTTATACAGCCGTGGTAGCCCCAGTTAATCCTCTCCCACCACAGGTCCCGCAGTTCATTGAGGACACTCTGAAAGAAATTTTGGAGAATCAGAAGAAAATCATGTACGCAGTGGGTGCACATGAGAGTGCATTGGCAAAGCTGACCAAAGAAACAAAGAAGCTGAAGAAGACCATGGCGTCAAAGGAGGAGGTGTCGAAGCTGATAAAGGAGGTCAACAAGCTATCAGGCGATCAGATTCCTTTGGAGATGCTACTAGCAAACCCCACAGAGCCCCAGCCAGAGCAGCAGCCATTGACTTAGTCAGTGCAGGAGGAGGACCCGGTGAGGCCACTGAAGAAGAGAAAGGTCATGCCCCGTGCCCAGAACATCAGGCTTATATTGGCAGACCCCCCACAGAGCACACTCAGAATTGGAGCCAGGAGGCTCAGCCCACCGGAGCTCCATCACAGGCTATACCAGATCCAGCTCTTACAGGTTCCCCATCTGAGGTAGTTCCTTTCTCATCTCAGGAAGTTCCTACCCCATCTCAGACAGAGCACCAGGGACCACAGCAGGTCGAGGGCCAATAGGGAGTTTTCTTTACTCTCTCTCTTCCATATTTTGCGCACTATTTTTGCTTCATAGAATTGAGGATAATGCTTTCTTTTAGTTGGGGGAGTGGCCCTACAAGCATTTTATTTTGGCTACATCGGATTGTATAATGAAAATAACTTTTTGTTTCTCTTTCTTTACGTTTTTTTTGTGTGTATAAGATAAATATCCATTTTAAATATTCATCCCTTATGTATAGTCATCTAATTCCCCTATTGTACATATTCATTCCATCCCACACACTTTATGTTATTTTACACAATTATTTTCTATTTTAGAGCTTCTTACTTTTCTTTCATAGCTTCTTGTTTGGTTTTCTCGTGAGCAATAAGCCTTTGGTTTTCTTAATGCCACGGTTCTTTCCAAAGGTGGAACTTGTGTGAACCGGATGGCTCTTCCCAAGGATGGACGGTGAGACAACCTTCTTAAGGGTTTGAGCCTGTTTTTCCTTTTCTTGTTGTTTTGTTTTTAAATAACGGTGCCTCAAGCAAAGCTTCACTTGGGCCTAACACAGTTTCCTTTGATCCCATGGTCAAAGACAAACTGTTGTGTTGAGGATGGTGATAGTGATGATCTTGAGACTCTTGTGTTGGCCGATAATCATCGGGTGGTTCTTCAGGACCATTTTTATTACACAAAGCACGACTAAGGTCGTTGTGGGCCCTCAACTCAGTTTCTGTAACAATCCTTTAGCCGTGAGTGGTGAGAAATTCGTAATTGCAAGTCCAAGTTCCATGCCACTAGTCTAGAACTTGCCCTGAGTGTTGTTGGGGCGAAATTATAGGTGTAACTTGACTTGAGAAGTGACTATAGGATTTCCTTGGATTGAACAAAGAATTGAACACTTCCATGACCTTCCAAGAGAAATATTCCCTAGTCAACCTTTTGAGCCTTAAGCCATTTCTTTGTACCCAAGTTACAAGCCTTTAACCATTCTTTTACCCTTTCTTGGAACTCGATCTTTCCTTGGTGCTAGGCAAAAAACATAAGTTAGGGGGAGAGACGAGAGATGTGATGAAGTGAAAAAGAAGGCACAAAAGAAAGAAAGAAAGAAATAAAAGAGAAAAGGCAATGAAAAGAGAAGAAAAGAATGAACAAAAGAGAAGGAATAAAGGGAATTGATGAAATATTGATGCCAAAGGTTTAGATAGCATAAGAAGAAAATAAAGGAAATTGATGAAAAAGTGTCTCTCCAACCCTACAAAAGATAAAAAGACTCAAAGAGTCAAGAAAATGTGAGAGCAACAAAAAAATGAAGTGCTTAAGGAAAGATAAAACTCACTCTAACCAAATACGCCCTACCCTTGACCAAAAGCCTTCATCATGATTCCACAAAAGCCCTATATGATCTCAGGTCGAGTGAAGCCTATATTAGTGGTGATGTACACAAAGGGCAAGCCTATGGTACTTTGAGCCGAACTTGGGACTCTTTCCTTGATGAGAGATGAGCGATTCACCATATTCCTCGTTCTGGGTGTCATTATTCTGAAAGGTGAGATGCTGGGGAAAGTTACGGAATAAGAGTCTGGGATCCACACTGACCGAGGCAATAGTTAGACGTTCACTGATGAGTTGGACCAACCCTTGAAGCTCTTGTATCACACTTGAAACTATGGTTTTGAAAAGTTCAATCATTGTCAATGATTCATTCGCATTAGGGGCTATGGTTAGTTCCAATTGATGCTAGTTGAGGTCACCAATAGTACAACCAAATTTTTGTGAAATCTCTCATAGGGGTGGGGCTTATTTTGTTTTTCTTGAGGACAAGCAAGAGCTTAAGTTTGGGGGAGTTGATAACTTGGCTTTTTGCCTCGTTTTTCGTGCCCTTATACATAAATTTTGGATACAATTTTACACAAAATAGCCCCCAAAGCTTATACGTTGTGCTTGTTGTAGGATTGAACCAGAAATGAAAGCATTCAGTCTAAAATATGCTCAAAATAGGAGTGAATCCAGTACAAGGATCAAACCCAACAAGGCTACTCAATCCAACAAGGCCACTGCGGTCGTGGTCGTGGTTTCGCGGACTGCGGTGCATTTCCAGTGAGTTCAGAAATTATGCCATCAACCACCGCGACTGCAGTCGTGTTTTCGCGGACCGCGGTGCATTTCCAGTAGCTCAGAAAGTTGACTGTCATCCACCGCGGCCGCGGTCGAAGTTTCACGGACCGCGGTGGAGTTCCAGTGTAACCCAAGAATTGCAAGTTCTCACCGCGGCCGTGGTCGAAGTTTCGTGGACCGCGGTGGTGTTCCAGTGAGGTCCTAATGTTTTCGCGGACCGCGGTCGTGTTTTCGCAGTCCGCGGTGGTACTTCAGGGGTATTTTTGTCCGAAAATTTGACAGACTATAAATAGACTATTTTGTTATTTATTTAGGGGGCTGGAAGATATCAGCTGTTTTTCAGAGTAGAGAGCTCGTGAATATTTTAGGGTTTTTATTTCTTTAGCTTTATTATTGCATTTTTAACATTGAAAACTTCAATTTCATTATTAGGAATCAATTAAATGGGTTATTCCTTTTATCTATCATTGTTCTCATCTTTGATTATGAGTAGTTACACCCATTATCTAGGGTTGTGGCTCAACCCTAGTGTGGGTATATAATGGGGTTTTGAAATTAAGGTTGGGAAATCAATGGGTGTTGGCTATTTAGGTTATTTCAAGTTTTTATTGCTATAATTAGTGGTTGCAAACACTAATTAACCTTTTCATGACTTGGGTCTTTCTTGAGAAAGAAAACTTGAGTCTAGAAATTACCCTAATAGGAAATTAGGGCATTATCAAGAGATTGGTAGTCCCAATCAAAGGGGTTAAACCCAGAAATGGTAAAACCGTACTTGAGCCCTAGTTAACGGGTTAAACCTCGAGAGTGTAACACCCTACCTAAGCCTATATGTCTTGATTATTGGTCACCCAATTAGACGAGAGAGAGAGAGAGAGAGGCAATTAGGGTATAATCACTCAAACTACCGAGAGGTATAGAGTGAGCACCTTCGTGCTTTGGTTATAGCTATATCTCTAGCATATTCCCCGACCTTAGAATTGAATCCCTTTGTGTATCCACCTAGGCCATAGTCACGACCCTAGTGCCTTTAGCAACATTAGAAAACAACAACAAAAATAAAACAAAGTTAATCATTAATTAACTTACAAACAATAAAATACATTTAGTATAGTTCGGCACCAACCAATGTTTAGAAGTGCAATTAGAAACACTCGACCCCTCTAGATCACTGATACACTCACTCCCATCTATAGGCGCCCTGTGGATTCGATCCCGACCATTCGGGTAAAAGCTACACGACCTTTGCCTTCATACTTATATAGTAGTGTGGGTGCAGTCGCTGTCACTCATCCTATATCATCTGCCTTCGTCTCCGTTCATTTTCCCCAATTTCTTCTTTTTATAACTCTATTTTTTAATCAAATCGATTTTTGCCCTAATTTCTTCAAATCGCAAAATCGACAGTGAATTCTTCAGATCTCTGTTAGCGTTAGTACACAACACAACATAGTTCCATAATCATGGCCATATTAGAACAGGAAAATACATCTGTTGGTGATAATGATTTCCCAGCTGCGACGAACATCAAAACAGATCCAAGTGATCCTCTTTATCTGCATCCGTCAGATAATCCTGGAGCAATGCTCGTTTAGTTCCTTTTAGTGGAATCAGATACAGGTCTTGGAGACGCAGCGTAATGTGTGGTCTTTCTTTAAAAAACAAACTAGGTTTCATAAGTGGAGAGTGTAAGCCACTGGAACCTCAATCTCAGAGATTCAGACAATGGGAGCGATGCGATGATATGGTGACGTCTTGGATCCTAAATTCACTTTCTAAAGATATAGCGAACAGTGTGGAATATGCTAGCAATGCTGTTGAGCTGTGGAAGGAATTGGAGGATAGATATGAGCAGACTAATGGTGCCAGACTATACCAGATCCAGAAGGAGATAAATGATTTGTCTCAAGGTGTGATGGACATCACAGGGTACTATACTAAGCTGAAAAGCTATGGGAAGAGTTAAACACCTTGAGCAAAATGACTCATTGCAGTTGCACCTGTACATGTGGTGCCAAGGAGAGCATGCACAAGGCCGAGCAGAATAGAAGGTTGGTACAATTTCTTATGGGACTCAACGAAGTCTACATTGTTGTGCGAGGTAGCATCCTTATGATGAATCCGCTACCAAAACTTGTACAAGCCTTCTCGCTACTTGTTCAGGATGAGAAACAAAGAGAGATTAAGCCAAGTAATCAAATGCTATTGGAATCTGCCTCCCTAAATGTCAACACACCAAGACCTGGTCCTTACAAGACCAACTATACTTCTAACAACAATTCAACGGGAGGAAATAGGTCTCGTCCATTCTGTGACTATTGAAAAAAGCTGGGACAGACCAAGGACAAATGTTACAAGCTACACGGGTACCCTCAGAACCTTGGAAATTCATACACTCAGAATTCAAATAGAGGACATAATTTAAACCAAGCTGAAAGGTTTAACAGAGGAAGAAGAATAGTGGCCAGTGTGCAGGGCACTTCTTCTGAAGGAATGTCAACAGGAAAAGATGAATCAGAAGATGGGCAAATCAATCTCTCTAAAGAATAGTATGGACAGATTCTGAGCTTGCTGCAACATTTTCAGATTGGAACAGGAGGAGAAAGCTCCAATTGTACAAGCCATGCCAACGGTTCTATGAACTTTGCAGGTATAATAGTCTGCACCTCCTCCATTAATTTTAGTAAATTGCCCTGCGAGTGATTCAAAAACAAGGCAGCCTCCTGGATTTTAGATTCAGGAGCATCTAATCACATGACCTTCAACTTGTCTTTATTAACCAACATTGTGACCTTACCATATCCCTTATTAGTAGTTCTTCCAAACGGATATAAGGTAAAGGTGACACAAATTGGAAGTGTGACATTGTTTCCTAAGATCATTCTGCATAAAGTTATGTATATACCTTCCTTCAAATACAATCTCATATCAATCCATTCATTAACTAGTTCGACTCCTCAAAGCATAGTTGCCTTTACTGATAATATTCTGCAGGCCCCTTCAATGAAGAGGCCTCTGGAAATTGGTAAAGTAAGTGATGGACTCTATCTCCTCTGCCCAAGGTGTCTCTAGAACAATCAATCAAGGTCATTTGTAAATAATCCAAATGTTAGTTCTATTTTTTCCACTTGTTGCACACACAACTCACATTGTTTTCATCATTCCACTGTAAATGACTCATTGTCTAGAAATAATTGCACATCTCATTCTGTTGTAAATACTTGTTCCCCAGATAATAAAGTGCAATCTTTCATTGTGAATGGTGTTAATTCCTTGATGTCTTCAAGTAGTGACATAAATGTATTGTGGCACACCAGACTGGGCCATGTACCCTTTATCAAGATGAAGGGAATATCTAGTATACCAACATCCTTTTTCCCTAAACAACCCTTTACCTGCTCTGTCTGCCCAATGACAAGACATGGGAGATTACCATTCCTAGAAAAATCCACTGTTTCTACCAAAATATTTCAACTACTTCATGTTGATCTCTAGGGTCCTTATCATATGCCAACCCATGATAATTTCAGATATTTCATCACCATGGTAGATGATTACAGTAGGTCCACTTGGACTCATCTACTGACCAGTAAAAGTAATGCTCTCCAAGCCATCAAGAACTTTGTGTTAATGGTTGAAAATCAATTCAGCACCACTATCCAATCTATAAGGTCAGATAATGGCCCGGAATTTAACAACACAGAAGCCAACCAGTTTTTCCTCTCCAAAGGAATTATCCACCAAAAGACATGTCCTTATACACCACAACAGAATGGCATAGTGGAAAGAAAGCATAGTTACTTGTTAGAGACAGCTATATCCCTCCTATTCCAATCAAAATTTCCCTTAAGATATTGGGGTGAATGTATCCTATGTGCAACGTATATAATAAACAGACTGCCTTCTTCTCATTCCAAAGGCAAGTCACCATATGAACTGCTGTATAACAAAAAGCCTACTTACTCTCACATAAGGAGTTTTGGGTGCTTATGTTACCCTACAGTACCCAAAATCCACAGAGATAAGTTTGAACCTAGAACCACACCTCATGTTTTTATTGGATATCCCTTTGGGGTAAATGGGTACAAAGTGCTCAGTCTGGTCACCAAGAAAGCACATGTGTCTAGAGATGTAATCTTTAATGAAAATGTCTTCCCCTTCTGCATGTCTAAGGACACTGCTTCATTTCCTCATTATGCCCAGTCCATTCGTTTCATTTATTTTGTACTTAATGAGAATGAACCAATGCAAACCAGTGAGTCAAATGATCAAAGGATTTCAAATGTCACACATCCAAATTTGTCTTTAGTTCTTTCATCCCCTTCTCCCAATGACATAGATTTACACACTCCAGAAAATTTACACACTCCAGAATATTCACCAAATGACTCACCAATAAGATCCACAAGCACACCTGAACATATCTTAATGCCAAGGCAATCTCATAGAACACACAAAGTCCCTACATATCTGAAGGACTATGTTCACAAACTACCTCAACTCAAACCAAACACCAATGCCACTACTGCATCCTTTTCTGTCAATGCCTTATCTTCTCCCCATAATCACATACCTGCTAAGCATCCAAATCAGAACACACAACAGCCCTGACCTGTGAGAAGCACTTGCAGTGATAAGGAACCTAATTCATATGAGGAAGCATCTGTGTATCCTGCTTGGCAAACAGCAATGACACAAGAATTTGATGCATTGCATGCTAACAATACTCGGAGCTAGTACCATTACCAGTGGGGAAACAAGCCATAGGGTGTAAATGGGTGTACAAAGTGAAGCATAAGGCAGATGGCAGTGTAGAAAGGTTCAAGGCCAGGTTGGTGGTCAAAGGGTATACTCAGCAAGCTGGAATAGACTACACAGAAACATTTAGTCCTGTGGTGAAAATTACTACAGTAAGAGCTCTCATAGCTGTAGCAGTCAAGAAAGGCTGGGGCATATTTCAGTTAGACGTGAATAATGCCTTTCTTCATGGGGACCTCCATGAAGAGGTATACATGGAAGTACCACAAGGATCGGTGATAGAGGACATACATCTAGTATGCAAACTTCAAAAGTCCTTGTATGGTCTCAAACAAGCAAGTAGACAGTGGTATGCAAAATTGAGTGAAGCACTATGCTGTAAGGGATATACTCACTCTATGTATGACTATTCACTTTTCTACAAGAAAAAAAACTGTGTCAATAATATATGTGGCAGTATATGTTGATGATGTAATACTGACAAGCACTAACAAAGAAGAAATAGAAGAACTGAAAGCATTCCTACATGAAAACTTCAAGATCAAAAACTTGGAAAATCTCCATTACTTTCTGGGACTGGAAATATTGTATAAAGCCGGTGGAATTGTAATCACACAAAAGACATTTGTGCTTGATCTACTGAAAGAATACAATTGTATGGATTATAGCAGTCTTGCTTCACCACTTGATCCATCAGTGAAGTTGAGAGCCAAGGAGGGGATTGCATTACCTGATCCCACTTATTACAGAAAACTTGTTGGGAAGTTGAATTTTCTCACCAACACAAGAATAGACATAGCCTACAGTGTATAGCACCTCAGCCAATTCATGCAAGACCCAAGAGAACCCCACTTGAAAGCAGCCTTTCACCTGCTTAGATACTTGAAGGGCGATCCCTAAATGGGAATAATCATGTCACATGATCCAATGTATAATGTTAGGGCCTATTGTGACTCTGATTGGGTTGCTTGTCCAGATTCAAGGAAATCAGTGAGTGGGTACTTAGTCCTACTAGGGAATAGCCCTATATGCTGGAAATCTAAGAAGCAAGAGACAATTTCATTGTCATCAGCAGAGGCAGAGTACAGGGCTCTCAAAAAAGTAGTCGGGGAGCTGGTGTGGTTATGCAGATTATTTGAAGAACTCAATGTGCCCTTTCACAAACCAGTAGAAGTCTTTTGTGACAGCCAATCAGCCGTACATATAGCACGAAATCCTGTGTTTCATGAGCGAACAAAACACGTTGAAGTGGACTGTCACTTTGTCAGAAGCAAGCTACAAGAGGGATTGATCTCACTCCAGCATGTAACAACAGACAATCATTTAGCTGATGTCCTTACCAAGGCTCTAACAGGAGTGAAACATTCAACAATATTGAGCAAGTTGGCAGTGTACATAACAACTCCAACTTGAGGGGGGATGTTGAGAGTTATGTAATTATAATTGATTATATGTATCCTCTTATATGTTAGTTGTATGTTAGTTGTTAGAGTAGTGATTAGTTGAGTAGATTAGTGTCCAATTCACACGTGTATATATATATACTCACAATAGTAATGAGAAGACTTGGACTTTCATTTTCTACAATTTTCCCTCTCATTTCTGATGAATCCTCTCTCTCTCAGAATCTTCTAGAACGACTCCATTGGAGCTCGAGTTCGAGATTCAAGCTCTCGTCCAAACTAGATCTTAACAATTGTGCTTCTCAATTGTCTAAGAAAAACGCTAGTAAGTCAATGCGGTTTTAAACTTTACATGCTGCAAAATCATAAATTAATAATTTTTCACTTTCTTTGCTGTCACGACCCAAAATCCATAAGCGTCGTGATGGCGCCGGACCCCACGGCCAGGCAAGCCAACACTTAAAAACTAATGAAACCTTTACTATAATACCTGAAATCATTACCCTTCACTTTATTACATAATAATTGAATAAAAATCTGTTGAGAAAATGCGATAGTTTAATAATACATTTTTAATGAAATACATCTCAGAACCAGGTGTCACAAGTGGATGAGCAAATTTTCTAAGAATTATACAGATACTACAATGCTTGTCCGACATACAAATTGGACAAGAAATTTAGAAACAAAGTACAATACATCTGAGGGAGACTCTGTTGGTTGCGGGTCGTCTCCGGATGGTGCAACTCGTCTAACTCTCCAAGCCAGCCACATCACTGCGTCAAGAAGGGCCACTATCTATGAATGTACCTGTGCAATAAAAATGCACAACAAGTGTAGCATGAGTACGAAAATAATGTGTACTTAGTAAGTATCCCGCCTAACCTTAGAGAGGTAGTGACGAGAGGTCGAATTTGACACTTGCTAGAGGTCAATTTAATAAAAATAAAAGGAGACACTAAGCATGAATATCATAGGGCAATTGAATACGTAGTGATAAGAAACAAAAACTTCCTTCACAATTAAGAATTTAAATATTCGTCATTTCAGGTGACAATTTATAATTTTCAGGCCAGTAAACATGTATAAATCACATAAAAGTATGCAGCAATTATCATGCGCAAGAAATGCCGAAGGTCGAACGGCGCGGACCAACAATATTAAAATGTGAACTGCCGAAGGGTCGAACGGCTCAAACCACAGATGCATCTATTTCCCCCGCTCGCAAATCGATCATGTGACACGATCATATATAAATAATAGAGTTATCCTGCTCGCGAATCATACATGCGACTCAGGTACTCATAGATACACATATTCACACAATAAATTCACATTTTTATCAAGAAAACAGTTTCTCAAGGAATGATAAAATTCTCTTTAAATGAACATGAAGATAGTATTTAAATCATTTTTGGAATTTCATTTGCCAAATTTGATAAGGTTTTAAATATTACAATTTTATCAGGAACACAATTATGCAAGGAAGAATCAATTCTCTTTCTAAATGATTAAGAAAAGTAAGCTCTAATTTTCTTAGGTATTCAATTACTAATTCGATAATATTAACAGTATAATATCGTTGACAAGATCCCAAGTACAACAAGTAAGGCATGCTAGTGGGTCCTAGACTACCTAGACACAAGCATAATAGTAGCTACACACGGACTCTCGTCACCTCGTACGTACGTAACCCCCGAAAATAGTAGCACTCATTCAATTAGTTCACCTATGGAGACAATTCTCCCTCACAAAGTTATAAAGGAGACTTACCTCGCTCCAAAATTCCATAACCGGCTTCCAAGCCCTTCCGACGACTCCAATTGATGCACGACGCCCCAAAACTATTCAAATAGCATGCAAACCAATAAAAATGCACTCTAATACTTGTAACAATTCAAATTATATAAGTTCCCAACTCCGCTCGAAAAGTTGACCAAAATGCCCTCGGGCCCACGTACACGGATTCCGAAATTTCTCGAAGATAAATTCTACCCATAGCTTTACTAACTCAAATATATACAATTTACTCTAATTTTCATGCTTAAATTCATGGTAAAAGTCCAAAATTTCAAATTCTAGGTCTTCCCCAAAAATCTCAAATTTATATTAATTTTTCATGTCTAAATCCATGTAAGATCACATATTTAACTCAAAAATAGGAAGAAATCACTTACCTAGTGTTGCTTGGTGAAAATCCCTCCTTGAGCTCTCCAAAATTGTCCAAGCCAAATGAAAGAAATGAAATAAATGGGCCAAAACTTGTTTTTAAAACAATCTTCCCAGGTGCTTCATCGAGTTGTACCTTGCGATGTGCAGGTTGTACATCCTATTACAATTTTCCCCTGTTGTACACCTTCTATTGAAACGCCCATAACTCCTTGTAGAAATATCCAAATGACAAACTGTTTGAAGATTTAGAAACTTGACTCGAAGATATTTCATTTGATAGTCTGTACACCATATACCTCTTTATGTATTCCGAGATATGAGCTTCCAAAGTCGACTCCATGCATCAGAAAACTCTGTCAAAACTGCTTCACTAGCCATCATCGATCGATCATACTTTCTGATAAAATGTCCAAATCATGAATGGTTTAACTCTCTGGAAGCTAGAATGCAAGGGCTACAACTTTTATGTTTTGCAAATTTTAATATTCCTTATAGATTTTGATATATACGCTTCCAAAGTCAGCTCAATCGCACCGATTGCTTTCCAAAACCAGCTGTTGCAGCAGAAAATCAGCAGCTCCTTTGTCCGAAATCTATTCCGTTAACCTTCCGAAATCCACCAGAGGCCCTCGGGACCTTAACCAATTATACCAACATGTACTCGCTCGAGGCCTAAAATCACATCAAACAACGTCGAAATCATGAATCGCACCTCAATTCAAGCTTAATGAACTTTAGAACTTGAAATTTCTACATTCGATGCCGAAACCTATCTCACGTCCGATTGACCTCAAATTTTTCACGCAAGTCACATTCAACATTACGGACCTACTCTAGCTTTCAGAATCGTATTCTGACCCCGATATCAAAATTTTCACTTCCGGTCGGATTTCTCAAAAACCTTCAAATTTCTATCTTTAGCCAAATGACTTCAAAATAACCTACGGACATCCGAATTCACTTCTGATCGTGCTCCCAACTCCAGAATCACCTTACGGCGCTATTCCCAGACTCGAAATCCCAAACAGACATCTATATCACTGAAATGCCTTTCAACCCACACATATGAAATTCTTTCTAAAATGCTAACTTCCACAATATATGCCGAAATGCTCCCGGTTTAACCAAAGCCCGATCCGAACATATGCCCAAGTCCGAAATCATCATACGAACCTGCCGGAACCTTCAAATCCTGATTCCGAGGCCATTTACTCAAAATTCCAGTCTTAGTCAATTCTTCCAACTTAAGGCTTCCGAAATGAGAATTTTCTTTCCAATTTGACTCCGAACTTCCCGAAATTCAACTCCGACCACGCCTACGAGTCATAATACCTAACACGAAGCTGCTCATATCCTCAAACCGTCGAACAACGCGCTAGAGCTCAAAACGACCGGTCGGGTCGTTACATTTGCAAATTATAAAGGCCATGAATCTCTGTTAGTTATTATATTCTTTTAATTTATTTGCCTTCTATGGTATACTAATTCAGGGTACTGGTTTTTTCGTTGCCCTCAAAATAAATTAGGTGAAGCATATCTACTTCTTAGTTGGTGTTGCTTCTGCTAAGGGTGTTGAAGGATTTAATCCCAACGTCGCAAAGATGAGGTTTTTTTAGATATATTTTTCAAAGTAAATGAAATTCTCATATTTTAAAGTCGATGTTGAGTCTAATGCTGATAGGATTAAAGTTGATGCAAACTTGGTTGCAGCAGGCTTACCAATAATGATATGAGTTAATGTAGTGCGCTTAATTAGCTGTGAATAGTACTCTCATTCTTTCTATAACCACCATATAAGAGACACTGAATTATACTGAATGAACACACAGTGAGATTTCATTTTATTTGAAATTATCAGTATAGATATATTTTATTGCGGCATCTTACCTGATACTATTCATGAGACGCCTGGCTTTGTGAGTATAACTACTGTTGCTGGAGATAAACTATTTTGTTGAGATAATGAATCTTTTAGTAATGGAATCAAGAGCTTAGACTCCAAAAAGAGTTAATATGCTTGTATCTGACCCCCAAGAGATTTTTCTGACTCTTTTTTTGTTCTGTTCTATATCATGATAACTCTAACTTTAAAATTGCTTCATAAGTTGGACTTGTCTGGTAGTAATAATCTCTTGGTTGTCTGTATTTACAAGTTTATTTATTGGTTGTTAATCTTATCAGACAGATAAATGAAAAATGGTCCTTGCTCTAGAACAAAAGTATCAAGAGGGTTGTATGTCTGGGCACATAGCAGTGTACATGCATTTGCATGTATGAAAACACATGATCTATGAGTTAGTTGATAAGAACACTACTTTATTGTGGTTTAAAAGTGGGAGATTACACTTGTAATGAGAATGGCGGGTTTGCAGTGAAATAATTGAAACCCCCACTCGCGTATATCTTTAACTAGTTTCTTGATACGTTCGTTGCACGTGTTATTCTGTACAACAGTAAAAAAAAATTAAAATATTATTAAAACATAAGAAATATTACACCAAAATTCCAAAAGAAAAAAATAAAGTTAAAAATAATAAATAGTTTTAGAGATGTAGTGTTGAGCTCAAATTGACGGATAGCTCTGTGATGATCAATAATTATATTTAGCTAGACAAGTGTATTTTATAATTACATAAATTTAGTTGTTATGAGTTATAAATAGATATTATGACTGTTTATTTCACCTAATATTTCTTTGTAGATATTGTTCTTGAAGTTGTTCCATTTTGATGTTTCAACGAAATGATCCGTGCAACAAATAAAAAGAGAAACTAATACTTATCTGTACATGATATATAACTTTTTTTTAAATGGAAGAATTAAAATGTTTGTGAACAATTAAATAAGATGCAACTGACAATAATAGAAGCATAACAAAAAAAAATTCCGTAGTTATGCAAAAATATACAAGATTTTTGAAATATTAATTGCACAAGGTTGAGGGAATCAAAAGGCTTTGTACTTATTTACGATGGTATACTTTTTTGAAGGGTATCATAGTCATTTAAGTTGATGATTATCTTTTTATATATATTTGACTTTATTTCCTATTTCTTTCATTGACAGGTTTGTTGCCTTTATACTATGCCGCATCCTTCCATCCATTGTGCTATATGACTTTTTAGTGCTTCAAATATAAGAATAAATTATTCTACCACATCTTTTCTTTAAATTTTATTATTTTAAGAGTTTGGAGATTAAATAGAAAATAAAGAACACTCACTTGTGTTTGATTGGTCTTTCAAAGTTTTTGTAGGAAAGATCAATCAAATGTGATTGAAATTCTCATATTTTAAAAATATCTACTCCTTTCTTATAAGGTTAAGAATATCTAACCTTAAGCACTTTTCTTTTATACACAATGACTGATGCCAAAACTGAAAATCATTTATAGTCAACAGCGATATATATATTGAAGTTTTTGAAGGAAAAAAAATAGAAGAATACGAGCTTGTGAAGGATATTTTGTCAAAGAAAATTTGGTGCACCAAAGCTCATGAGGCATATTGTGACAGAGCATATGGCTATGAAATATATTAAGAGGAGGAAATTTATCTAACTAAACATTTTTAAACTGATTTAAATTTCTATTTATTCTGTTGTCATAAGTTAAAACATGTATCCGATATTAGGTAATATTCTCGGTAATTTCATAGTACAATATTCATTGTCTTAAACATGAATCCCATATCATGTAATGTTTTCAGATTTCATTGTACATTTATGAGAATCAGCAAGAGAGACCGTTAATCAAAAATTCGCTTTAACAATCAATATAATTCGATTCAAAGATGCAATATTGTCAGGTTATATTTTGTTATTTTTTTATGAGCCTGGTATATTTATTTGCAGGTAATATATAATGTAGGTTAAAATTCTCTAATAGGAAAGCCTCCAGTCTTAATGGAAAAGCAGCTTGGAACCCTTTTACCATTATCAGTCTGAGATTGCTCGACAAAATCTAAATCATAATATTTATGCAAATGCTAATATATTATATCAAATCTGTTGTGGGGAATATACTTAATAGTGTTTATTTTTCTAATTGGTTTGCACAAGGTAAAATTATTTCCACAGATATTGCAATGAAACAAGAGCAACTCAGAGGCAACTCCTTGGCAGATCTTGGCCTCGGCATGTTAAAATACTACAAACTTTATTGCATTTATCCTTTTCAATATTCGATGTACGTTCAACTCATGCTGATAAATTTGTTTCTTTTTCTCCTATGCCCCTCTACAATGCGCATACCGTTACAACAAATGTATTTTGGATCGGCCTACCGATGATCACCCTTTCCCTTGAAAATTTAGCAACTACAGAGCTACTGGTTTGTTGTGTTTGGCCACAAGGGTTGCTGAGGAGATAATTGTTAGCATGTAGGTATTTAGTGTTGGGCTTTAAGCATTGAGCTTAAAGACTTTAAGCATTGGGCTTAAAAGTCTAAGAGTGTGAATTGGG
>ML370494.1:11196-52659 GCA_005239525.1 Nicotiana knightiana | reverse complement strand
ATATATATATATATAACCGCTGCGGCGTGCAGCCCGATCCATATAATATCTTTTACGGCGTGCAGCCCGATCCATATCTTATTTGCCGCGGCGTGTAGCTCGATCCATATAATATCTGATGCGGCGTGCAGCCCAATCCATATAATATACGCTGCGGCGTGCAACCCGATCCATAATAGTCGATTGCGCTCACTGGGGGTGTACAGACTCCGGGAGGGGCTCCTACAGCCCAAGCGTTATATTGTTGCGGCGTGCAGCCCGATCCAATATATATAATATATTGTTGCAGCGTGCAGCCCGATCCATATAATATATTGTTGCGGTGTGCAGCCCAATCCATATAATATATATTGCTGAGGCGTGCAGTCAGGTCCATATAATATATATTGCTTCGGCATGCATCCCGGTCCATAATATCCTCACCACTCGGCTCTCGGCCTCACTCAGTCATACTCACAAGCCACTCAGGTGACTCATCTCAACTCACGGGACTCAGCCCAAAGTACCTCTCAGTATTCTAAAACAGTGTGATCACAGTGATAACAGCAACATGTATAAAACATGATTGAGTTCATAAATTTCTATCAAAAATAGTGTGAGAATAGTGGAAAAGTACCCCTGAGGGTCTAAACCTTTCGGCACAAGGCTCCAAACATGGCATACATCCCAATAATATAATGTAAACTTCAAAAGTACAGGATATCATACGATTTCAAACCAAGTATGCGACATAAAGTCGCTACGGGACAAACCAAGTCACAAATCCCTATCGGTGCACGCCCACGCGCTCGTCACCTAGCATGTGCGTCACCTCATTTATCAAAACAACATGAAAGACTGGGGTTTCATACCCTCAGGTCTAGATCTACAATCGTTACTTACCTCAAACCGGCCCGAAAACTACTCTGCGATGCTCTTTCCCCTCGAATCGGCTCCCAAATGCTCCGAGTCTATCAAAATCAGATTAATAACATCAAAATATGCTAGGAAGACGAAACCCATTCGAAAATTATCACAATTGGGCACAAATCCCGAAGTTGGCCCAACCCGGCCCCCAGGCCCACGTCTCGGAATTTGATACAAATCACAAAACTAGAATCCTTATTCCCTCACGAGTCTATGCATACAAATAGTATCAAAATCCGACCTCAAATTCCCACTCAAATCATCAAAAGAAATTCTCAAACTTTCTTCCCTTTTTCCCCAATTTACACTCTGATTTTTCTCTAAATTTCATCTCATTTCAGTCCAAAAATCACATGGAAACGAGTCTTAGGTTCAAATATCTTACCTCAACGAAGTCCTCTTGATTTTCTCCTTCAAAACCCTCTCCCAAAGCTTAATCCCGGATGAAAATATTGAATAAATGGCTAAAAATCGCGAAGGTTGGGTATTTATACTTCCTACCCAGTGAAACACACTGCAGTCATTTCTCCGCATCTGCGGTCCAAGGTGCACACCTGCGGAGAATTACTTAAATCCAAATCTTCGCGCCTGCGGCTCTTCTTTCACACCTGCGGCTTCGCAGGTGCGTCCCAGCTCTCACACCTGTGGCCTTCCCTCAGCTGGTCCAGTTTCGCACCTGCGCCCATCCCTTGCACCTACGGCCTTCGCACCTACACTCAACCATCCGCAGATGCGGCCACACTAGAGGGGCAACACCAGTAGCATTTCAACTGTAAATTTTTTTTTTCCAACTTCAAAGTCCCCGAGGGTTATCCAAAATCAACCCGAGCCTCTCGGGACCCCAACCAAAAATATAAACAAGTCCCATAACCTTATTCAAACTTAGTCGAGCCTTCGAAACACCCAAAACAAAACTAAAACATCAAGATCACATCGGATTCAAGCCTATGAACTTAGAGATTTCTAAATTTCGCCAATGATGCCGAAACCAACCAAAACACGTCTGAATGACCTGAAAATTTGCACACACATTCAAAATGACGCTACGAACCTGCTCAAACTTCCAGAATTCCATTCTGACCCCGTTAGCTAATTTTCCACTGCCGACCGGAAATTGCCAAAAACTCAATTTCGCTAATTCAAGCCTAATTCTACACCGGATATCAAAATCACATTCTGAACACACTCCTAAGTCCCAAATCACCTAACGAAGCTATCTGAACCATACAATATACATTCCAAGGTCATTTACCAATAAGTCAACTTACGGTTGACTTTTCCAACTATTGAACCAAGTTAAGAGACTAAGTGTCTCATTTCTCTCCAAAAATCGCTCTGAACCCGAGCCGACCAATCTAACACAACATAATGAAGTTGAACCACATATAATGAAGCAGAAACGGGGGAAACGGGGCTATTACTCTCGGAACGACTGGTCGGGTCGTTACAAATGGACTTATAAGAATATTGCAGGCGGCCTGAATTATACTTGCAGACAGCAAACAATGGTAAGATATTCAATCCCAAATCAAGTTACACATTCACTTTGGAGTAAAGACGGCAAATTTGTGATTGGGTTACGAAATTGAAGATGCCTGAGGGTTATGCGTCGAATCTTGGAAAAAAGTTGATATGGAGGTAGGGAAGTTGAGCCATTTGAAAAGTTATGACTGTCATGTTTTCATGGAGACCTTGGTGCTTATTGCATTTTGTGGTTTGGCTGAAAGAATCTGGAAAATCATCACATAGATTAGTTTGTTTTTCAAAGACTTGTGTTCTACCACATTAACGGAAGAAAACCTACTCCAGATGGATCAGAACATTTGTGTAACTTCTAGTAAGATGGAAAAGATATTTCCATGTGTTTTTTTTTTATGTGATGGAACACCTTCCAATACACCTTGTACACGAGGCACGACTTGGAGGGCCAGTTCAATGCAGATGGATGTATCCCTTTGAGAGGTAATATTATAAGTTTGATGTAATTTTCTGTTTTATCTGAATGTTCTTGGCTAACATGACATTATGTTGGACAATTGGAAAATACAAATNTGAATGATCCATTATATCCGCCTATGTCCATATTCAATCAACCAGGCCGATGTTCTAAGGATGTTAGAAAGAGAAGTTTGAGTGATATGGAGTACAAGTCAGCTACACTTCATGTGTTGCTAAATTGTCCCGAAGTTGTACCATTTCTCAAGTAAGTATTGATTTATTAGTTATCAAAATAAAAAATTTACTGTGATTACATCTCGATGCAACTACTAATAATATTTGATGTGTCACAGTCACTTCGTAGGTCAATATGGCCATGATGTTGTATATACGAGATTTGATACGTGGTTCAAACAATTTGTAAGTTTATCCTGATAATGTTCTAACACTATGTAGGTAAACAATGTTTGTAAGTTATGCTAACTTATGAATTTTCTTAACAATATTNATAAAAATAGCAACAATAGCGGGGTGTGGGTTCAAGGTGGTGATGGAAACCAAGTTGGAGATATTGATTATTATGGTGTGCTCAAGGAAATAATAGAACTAGAATATACAGGTTGGCCATATAAGAAATTGATACTCTTTAGATGCAAGTGGTTTGACCCAAATCCAACAAGAGGTACAAGAGTACATGACCAATACAACATAATTAAGGTTAACCATACGAGGGAGTATGATCTCTATGACCTTTCATAATTTCACATAATGTTAGGCAAGTGTATTATGCTCCTTATCCATTACGGCGGAATAAGTCCGATTGGTGGGTTATAATAAAAACTAAGTGTGTAGGTAGGGTGGAAGTCGAGAATGTGTTAGATGTTGCATATCAAACTCCAATGTTCACCAAATAGTGGACAATCAGTTAGAAAATGATTTGGAACATCCTGAACACATATTGGAAGAAGTTGATATAAATGAAGTAACAATTATAGAAAATGAGGACGAAGAATCAACTGATGAAGCTCTAACAAGTGAGGAAGAAGAATTCTTGGACGAGGAACAATACATCGATGAGCTTTAAAAAGTTGGTTTTTTAAATAACTCTCGTTTTATAGCTAGTTTCTTATATGTTTCAATCTAAATATGTATTATATTATGCAGATGACAGGCAAGGGTCAAGGTAACAATGACCCTACTGGTTCTCGGGGTCGAGAAAGGGCTAGGAAGGGAAAGAGGAGGGTAGAAAATAATACTCCATCTTTTCCACCCTCTTCAGAGATGCCTATGCCTATGTCTTATCCTCCACCCCACGGCTATACCGAGCCGCCACAGCATCACGAGCCCTACACCTTCATGCAGACACCGGGTCTTTCATCACAGATCCATAGGACTATACGTCCGGCATACAGTCCAGATGCCTCATGACCACGTGGGTCGCAGCCATCTGCATCGCATGGATCGCATCCATCCATGTCACAGCCACATGGATCACATCCATCCATGTCACAGCCACTCGGATCACAGCCATCAGTATCACAGCCACTTGGGGTCCATCCATCTATGTCGCAGTCACAGGGATCGCAACCATCTTCATCAACGACTCCATCTATTTTAGGACTTCGCCTGCAAGGTAGTAGCTCTGACCCCCCCCCCCCCCCACACGCACACACACCTTCCACACATGCCTCTGATATACATGCTTCTGAAGGTGATGTTGATGATGACGAGGAGGTGCATTATGATCAATATGGCAGGATCATCATAGTCCCTGAGAGTGATAGGTAAGAGTTATTTGTTATTTTTGCGTTTATTGTTTTGTAAAGTTTTTACTAAGACATTAATGTGTTTTTTTGTTGAATTGAAGTTTCATCCCGAGTAATAAGACTACGAGGATAATCACCAAAGCCATCAGAAAGCTTTATGATGGCCCTTATGCGACTTGGATTGATTTCTCATTCTCACTGAAGGAGCAAATTTTCAATCAATTTAAAGTATAAATGTTCTTTTAAGAAGTTTAGTTATTTATATTTATTATATTTTCATATAATATTTAAATTTTGAAATACAGAGCAAGTGTGTATGGGAACACCGTTATAGCGCAGGAGTGGCTGTAAATTTTCATCACAAAGCTCGCAAGGCGGTTGTCGCATACTTTTTCCGAAGCTAGAAAGAAGAACAAGAAGCCTGACTGGTTACTTCAAAATTTATAGGATGATTTGAAAGGCAATAGATTATTACAAAGTTCTTAGAGAAGAGCAAAAAAAGAAGGAAAGCTCGCGCATTTGAGAAGGGAGGCTCCTTGCACACTGGAGGTGCGATCAGCCTAAGGACAATAAAAAGAAGATTGGTACGTAATTTCTTAATTTATTTTAATTTTCAAAGTATATCTATTCTGTTTATTAACTAAATTAATTTGTTTTCATGAAAAGAAGTTGGGGCATCAAATGAACCAAGATGATCTATTCAAAGAGACACATATTGTAAAGAAGAAGAAAGAGACAGGTCACGAAAGGTGGGTCGAGGACCGGGCCTCGACTATATATGTTAGTTTTCACTTCTCAATAAGTATTTTAATTTACTTTTATATAAATTTTGAAATACTAATTCAATGTAAATTTTCGTATACGGTCGCTTCCAAACTACCATGGAGGAATTCATCCGCACTTATCCACCTAATGAGTCGGGCGAGCCAACCCAACCTTCGGACGAGGATGCTGAAAGAATATGGATAAAGTCTGTTGGCGGTCCAAAATGGGGGAAGGTATACGGGTTTCCTACTAAAAAATTCCATCGCTATAAGTGTGGAATGCAATGAATTGGGACTACCTCGCAAAGCGAGCAACTTGATAGGGAGAGCCTCTCCGCTATGCAGGAGACTGTGACAAGGCTCACATCCGGGCTAGAAGTGGCCAAGGAAAGAGAAAAGGTTAGAGATGCTCAGTACCTTGGCATGCAAGCTCAGATCAGAACTCTCCTATCTACTGGAGCTTTTTCGATTCCCCGATCTCGTGAGTCATCGCCAGAGGCACGACTTGAACATGAGCATTCCTTCCATCCTCCCCGTGATCGTTCCTCCCGTCCTCCCCTTGATCGTTCTTCCCGTCCTCGACAAGACCCTTCTCTATACCGTCTTGTAAATGAAAGTTAATCAAACGGTGATGATGATGTTGTACAAAACACTCCTTGACTTTTATATACTTTGAACTAGACAAATAGAACCGGTTTTGAACTAGTTGTAATAAGCTTTAACTTGGTTTTGTTAGTTTAATTTGTTAGTTCTATTAAACTTTAATTTGTTAGTTTTAATGTGTTTATTGAATTTTGTTGTTGTTTTTGTTGTTGTTGTTGTTGTTGTTGTTGTTGTCGTTGTTGGTGTTGTTGTTATTTTGGTATTGAATTGTATTGTATTTATTGAATTGTATTGTTATTTAGGGATTTTGGTATGCTGGCAGGTGGTGTAGCTGCCAAAATAGGCATTTTATGACAAAATTAAAATCTAGAAAACCAACCAAAGTTGGTCGGTATCTAAGTAAAAATATTATTTTTTGCAAATTAACGACCAAGGTTGGTCGCTTAAGTCTAAAAAAATATAAAAAATTAAATATTATTAAACTTTAATTTGTTAGTTTTAATGTGTTTATTGAATTTTGTTGTTGTTTTTGTTGTTGTTGTTGTTGGTGGTGGTGGTGGTGGTGTTGTGTTTTAGGGATTTTGGTATTGAATTGTATTGTATTTATTGAATTGTATTGTTATTTAGGGATTTTGGTATGCTGGCAGGTGGTGTAGCTGCCAAAATAGGCATTTTATGACAAAATTAAAATCCAGAAAACCGACCAAAGTTGGTCGGTATCTAAGTAAAAAAATTATTTTTTGCAAATTAACGACCAAGGTTGGTCGCTTAAGTCTAAAAAAATATAAAAAATTAAACATTAGCGACCAAAGTTGGTCGGTTAATGAACTCATATTTTAATATTACTGACCAACTTTGGTCGGTATGGTTAAATTTAAATTTGTAAAAAATATATATATTCCACTTTACCGACCAACTTTGATCGGTAATTTTTAAATTTTAATAATTAATAAAATAACGTAATTTTAATACACCGACCAACTTTGGTCGGTAAAATTAAATTATTATAATATGTTACTGACCAAAGTTGGTCGGTATATTCTTTAAATTGTATAGTTGGTCCTTTTACCTTAGCGACCAACGTTACCGACCAACGTTAGTCGCTAAGGTAAAAGGACCACCAAAATAGCGACCAAGCGTGTTTGGACGCGTTTTGGTCGGTAATTTGCCAAAAGCGACCAACGTTGGTCGGTTATTGTGGTCGGTTTTACCAGATTTCTAGTAGTGATTCTGCAACAATTCACTGAACGGCTTATCGCGCTTTTTCTTTGGCCTTCCGGGAGGTCTTTTCCATTTGGGTGGTAAGACAACTTCCTCTGATATATGTGCTGGTATATTCCATTTATTTCAGTCAGGCAGCGGATACACGGGTACCTCGTATGTCATTACAAAAGACCTTGGTTTGTAATAGTCCGAGCAATAATCTTCTGGCATTAGAAACTTGATTTTCATGACAGCCCAAACATGTGGGCGTGGTTATTCGTCAACTTGGAACCGCCCATAACTGCACTTTTTCTCTAGGAGGCAAACGATGTAATGCCTTCCTTCATCGTTCACCATATGCAAGTGTTCGATCGATGGTACAACCTACATTAAACAGAGAAATATAAGTATACATGTATACAATAAAAAAACAGTTTAAATATGCAGCATGTTAACAAATATTAATCTGTCAAAATATTAAATGTAACACATGTATGTATGAAATACAATATACATATATAAAATAAAAATACATTTAAAATACCAACTACAAATAATATTTTAACTTACAGACTATTAAAGGTGAATACATTTAACTGAGGAATACATTGAAATACATTAAAATACAGTCAATTTAGAAACAAAACCACTGAATACAACCAATGAAATACAAATTTATTAACAATTAATGTATACATATAATAACCAGTTTTTAAAATCTTTTCATAAAACAGAATGCATGCACAAGTGCTATAATACAATGAGCATGCAGTATGTTAATAGTAGAAATTATATCAGAAATAAATACATGTTATACCAGGCATAAATACATGATGCATGGACTTATAGAAAAAAAAACTTACAGTCATATGTGTAGACATTGCATCGTTCAAAGTAAGCATCTCCTAGTATTTTTTTTCCAAGTGTTGTGTGTGTGGTTGAAGCTTCTTTCCGATTGCTACAATTTCAACATTCAAACATCTTCCTAACTTCTTCTAGGAAGTCGTATATTGAAAATTCTTTTGCTGATACAAGTGCGGCATTGATTGATTCAACAATATTTGACGGCATAGTCCGTCCCCGGTTAACAGGTGCATACAACCTAGCCCACTTTTCATATCCAGCTAATTCCAAGTATTCTTTCACCCGAATATCTACCTTCTTCACATTTTTCATTAGACTATCAAATTCATCCTGAGTGTATGTTTTTTCCATCGAGAAGTATATCTCGCTCAACTTTGAATGACTCTTTTTGAATTTCTTATATATGTTGTTCCATAGATGTCATATACAAGCAAAATGGGGTACCGTAGGATACACTCTCGATACAGATTTGATGATGCTCTCATTCCTGTCTGAAATGATGCACATGTTTTTTCGCTCACCATATGCTTCCTTGAATTGCTCAAAGAACCACAAACAAGCAGCATCGTTCTCTGAATCAACAACATCATATGCTAGTGGCATTACGTGTCCGGTAAATACAATTGCATACATATAAAAAAATATTATTCAATCTGTATTAGGCAGTAAACTTAATAAATTTTATTATAATCCATATATATATTTTTAACAGACTCACCTGCACTATTCAACGTGCAAGCCGAGACGAATGTCTCTATGTTTGCCGATTTTAGAAGGCCGCATCCACAACTACAATGGGTCTACAGTGATCGAATCCCTTTATAAAAGAATACAACGATATATACAAATACATGAACTCATTTTTTGGTGATTTTAGCATTCTAATATGCGAACCAGGATATGTCATTTCCAATGTATATAAGTACCCTGGTAATTTATTGTATGAATCAGCTGGTTCACCTCTCAAAAAATTCATGGCCTTTTCTTTAGCCCGCCACGCCAACATGTAACTAACATCTACACCAAAGTCTGATTTCACATTATCAATTATATCCTTTGGCGTGTATTTCCTCTTATAATTAGTAAATTTGGACCTAATCATACAACCAATAAAGCTACTAGTTGCTTGACGTTGCTCGTACACCTTATCATTCAACGGACATGTATGCTTATCATTGAACTCACTTACTTTGAACATTTATGATTTGTTAATTCTAGAAGCCTTAAATCTCCATTCACAATCCTCTGAAATACAAAACAATGTATAGCTGCAAATACATTTGTGCAATACATACGATTGGTTATGTATTGATATAAGATATAAACAGAAGCCACAACTGATTTGGCTACATACACCCATCAGCTTCATTTGCCAACAAAGTTGTCTATATGAAAACATATAACGAAATACAATGTGTGTTTTTGAATATACTATAATTTTTTTTTTTTGAATACATGTGAAAACAGTGTTACATATGTATACATGATTACAGAATACACTTATATACATGTGAATACAGTGTTACATTTGTATACATAATTACAAAATACAATTATATGCATGTGAATACAGTGTTATATATGTACTCATGATATAATTGTTTCAGAACACTCAAGTATTAAAACACTTATACATGAAAAATAGAACGAAGGAAAGCATATATTATGAATATAACATTATACATGCTGTATTTTTTAGTATTCTGCCATGAATACATTATACAAAAATTCAGAATACATATCCATACAATTGAATAAAATATTTTGTTCAACAGGTTGTAAGTAAGAACACTCAAACCTGATAGCATTAGACCTATCAACCCGAAATTGAAACCTTTCAACAATTGCATAATGCTCCATCACCTCTTTCAATGTAGCCTTATCTTTATATACTTTTCCAGCTATGACCTCTCTTTGATTAGGTTTTGAAATAATCAAATCCCTTTTCTGTTCGAACACCTCAATTGGTTCACCTGAATTGACTGACTCAAGAGCAAGTGTATCAATTGTATCAAATTTACTCACCCCGTATGTTTCATCTATTTGCATTGGGTCGCCTTAAATTAAACTACCTCCAGATACAACCTCTTTATCCATTGTTGTTATACACAAAGGATACATCCCGAATTCTATGTTCTTCCTTTTTAACTCTATATACACCCTGTAACCCATGTCGTTGTGTATTTTCATGGACGTGCAATTTCCTTCCACTTTGTATTCAATTTTGAGCTCAAATTTATGGCAAGTTGCTTCGAAATTGAAGCAACCAAATCATTGTACAACACATAGTCCTTTATCAATATCCCATCAATCGAATAATCGACATAGTTGTTCTCAATGTTTCACTTGCCAGAATGTCGTAGTAGCACGGTTAAACTTGTCATCTGTAAAATCAAATTTTAGTCTATTTTCTGTATATGCTTATATGAATTCGAACAATATCAGCGTGCCAGAAATTCCACGAACGATACCAAAAAAGAAAGGATTGATTGAATCTCTGAAGATTGCTTTATTTTGGGGTGTTTTTCGGCTGAGAATCTTTTCTATAACTGGAAATACAAATTTTGCGTGTTATAATTGAGTTTGCTGAGTTATATTAGGAGTCTATCGCGTTAATTGACTCATTTACCGTTTTTAAACAACTGAAGAGTGCTTTTTCGCAGATTTTCGTTATTGTCACGAATACAGCTCGCGAATACATATGAATACAATCTATGTTTAGCTGAACTTTTCTATTTTCCGCCGAGTTTAACAAGTGAAAACATAGCTCTAGGAAGTAATTAAGTAAATAGTAGTTGTAGCAAGTTAATAGCCACTAGTGGTTTCTGAAAATTTCTCTAAAATTATTTCATTCTCTAATTATTACAAAGATTCTCACATTAAAGTTGTTGTACTTTCGCTCCAAAATCTCTTTTTAAATTTAAATGTACATACATTTTTTTTTACTAATATATATACAATACATCTTTAAAGAAAAAACGGATTCCCCAAAAAATTAGGGCCCCAAGCGATTGCTTTACTGGCCTTATGGTCGAGCCACCCATGATATGGATTGAATGAAAACCATAGTAATAACAATATAAAAAGAAAACTACATAAGTTGTAATGTCAATGTTGCTTAATGAAAAATTAGAAATTAAAATGTATTAGTATTTGTGTAGTAGAGTAGTAGGAAATGGTTAGGAGGAAATCCGAAATGAAGAAACCTAACTGCCATAGTTTGGGGGTCGTAATCTCAGCAGTTTCTTCTATAACGCCCCTCTTTCATTTTTCAGGAAAAGCCGTTACCTATTCTTTTAGTATTACCCATCCTCTTCCTACTATTACTTCTAATTTTTCTATTAGAAAAATAAATAAATTAAAAAATACGTTAGTTACGTTTCATTACCAAACAAGAAAATAAAATTTTCATTTCTCAGTATTTTCGTAGTATTAGAAACAAACAAACAAACTAACAAAAAAGAAACCAACTATAAGTGGTTTCGTCAATGCGAGCAGTTTACGTTTCATGCCAACAACTCCTCTTTCCTTACGGTTATTGTTACGCTGATCATGTTACATGTACATGTTCATCTTCACTTTTCTTATTTCTAAACCCTAACCATCTTCTTCCCTTTATACTACAACAGATAATTAATCTATGGATAATGGTACTGGTGAAAAGATCAAAGGTTCATGGAGTCCCGAAGAGGACGCCATGTTGACTAAGCTAGTGGACCAACATGGTCCACGAAATTGGTCCCTAATAAGCACCGGCATTCCCGGTAGGTCCGGTAAGTCTTGCCGTCTGCGGTGGTGCAATCAGCTCAGCCCCGCCGTGCAACACCGCCCTTTTACGCCTTCTGAGGATGCTATTATCATTCAGGCGCATGCTGTTCACGGTAATAGGTGGGCTACAATCGTGCGTCTCTTGCCTGGAAGGACTGATAATGCCATAAAAAATCACTGGAACTCCACGCTCCGCCGTAAGCGCCACGCGGCGGCTATGCTTATGGGCTTGGATGAGTCGAGGACTGGGTCATCGATAGAGTCCAACTCGAAGAGGCAGTGTTCTCGTGCATCGCAGGAGCAGAGTAGTTGTGGGCCTGGTGGGCTGGACGCTGATGATTTGGGCCTTAATGGGCCGGAGACTTCACTGACGTTGTCGGTACCTGGGGGAGGATTGCTACAGTCATTTGTTGTTGACGAAGAGATGGTGAAGGATGAAGTTACGCCACCGGTCAACGGTGATAATAAAGTGAAAGAGGAAAAATGTGCGGTGGAGATTGAAGAAACATGCTTGGTGACGATTATGCAGCGTATGATAGCACATGAGGTTCGTTGTTACATTGACAAATTACGGGCTCAGAGTGGGCTTGGAATTGGGCCTGGCTTTGAGTCTGATATTCCAAAGCAACCGTAGAAATATTATATATTTTCTATCTCGTTAAACTTTGATTTTAATTAGGATAATTATGAACGTTTTAAACCTTCTCATCTTGAATTCTTAAATTAAACTGCTATTTACTTTCATATCGTTGACTTAATAAATTAATTTCTACAGTTTCAAGTTGTGGATTTACTTTCATTGATTTAGTTCAGATCCCATCTTTTTTTTTTATTTGACTTCTCATGTTCATGTTTAGTTCCCTCCAATTTGAGTAGTTCTGTAGAACAGACCTCAAAAGAAAATTGATAGAAAAACAGCGAATGTTTGAATTTACTTATGATTCACGTGATAACAAATGATGTTACAGAACACCGAAAAGGCAAGCAATTTACCAAACCTTTACATTACACACATCAGCAATAAACCACTTTCCTAAAACCAGGCTACTTAAAAACGAACTCAGGTTAGAAAGACAAAAATAATTTAAAATTACATAAAAGGTTCTTACAGTCTACAGCTTATATAAAACTATTTTATATAAGACAAACATAGCAAAAAGAATAATATTTTATATATATATTTGTAAGGGAAACACATAATAAGAGCAGCAAAGATAAAGCTGAAACTAGCTAGGTTCTTTTCATTTTGTGGACCAAAGTTCTTCTTCTACTTCAAATTTGAATACAAAGGGTTGTTCTTCGGGTTTTTCTCAAGTATCAAACATAATTTTATTTATGCTCATTGAACTTTTGTGTTTGTTATCCAAAAGTCAATTCTTTTTTTGTTACGTAAAAATTATTCAACTTTTTGTTCATTACACAAAAGTCACTTTTCTTTCTTTTGTTACACAAAAATCATTTTACTTTGCTCTAGCTATCACAAAAGTCACATTTTTACTTGAAAAGTCTATTATGCCCTTGATATTATATAAACCTTCCTATTTATGTAATATCTTCTATATTATATACTACATAATATATTTTTACCTATGTATTTTATTATAAATAAAATAAGTTAATATTATTTTATTTATTATTCGTATATTTAAATTTTCTAACTTTAATTTTCAAGATATATTAGTAGTGTTATAAAACAACTTTTTTTCAGCATTTCTTTTATGCCCTTCCGGCCTTCAAAATACCAACCAAACATTAATGGTCACGTTTTGGACGGTTATTGGCCATTACCGACCAACTTTGGTCGATTTTTTTAAACGGTTTTTCCCGAATTTGTAGTACAATTTCCCAAATAACCAATTGCCCAGGTAAATCCCCAAGCAAATATCTCCAGCTAAATTCGCATGTAGAGTTACCTTGGGATTTTCCTTCAGATTAACATATGATTTTTTCCTCATTTTCTTTGTTTCTATACCTGCGAATTTTCTCAGGGAAATGTACTTGCCGATTTTATTTCTCTACTAATATATATTAAAGTTACTGACAAATTTAATAACGCTACTAATATATGTTGAAAATTAAACTTAGAAAAATTTAAATATATGAATATATTATAAAATAATAAATAAAATAATATTAAGTTGTTTTATTTATAATAAAATACATAGGTCAAAATATATTATATAGTATATAATATAGAAGGTATTACATAAATATGAAGGTTTATATAATATCAACGGCATAATAGACTTTTCAAGTAAAAATATGACTTTTGTGATAACTAACGCAAAGTAAAATGATTTTTGTGTAACAAAAGAAAGAAAAGTGACTTCTGTGTAATGAACACAAAGTTGAATGATTTTTACGTAACAAAAAAAAATGACTTTGTTATCGCTTCTGTGTTAAAACTCAGAAAATCAGAAGAACTGTTAGAAGAAACAGAAAATATATATATAAACGATAAATAATATTCCGAGTCCACAATTTTCTTGTGTGTCCTTAAGGAATTTTAACCTCCTCACAAGTTGCCAAGGTAATGGATTAAATCCTCCCAGGATGAAACGGAATAACCTTCCTGCAACAGTGGCAATACCAACTGCAGGATACCAACAAACTCAAAGAACGGAGCAAGATCACACTTACGAATTTGAGAGAGAGAGAGACTGCGAAGTAGAATGCAGTATTCAGAATGGAATTCGTGATTTTCAGTGTCTGGAAAATTAAGCCATGCCTCAGAATTTATAGACAACTATTGGAAGAAGTGTGATGTCTGTTCAGGAATAAAAGTGTCTGTTCAGGAAGGAAAACAAGCAAAGGCGGCGTTTTTTGGATTTTAGTTAATTCCGTTAATGAACTAACTGAAATTTAATTTAATTATTAAATAATTAATTAAATAAACTTTGTCCAAAAATAATCTTATCGATCGTTTGACAAAGCCAAAGCCAAAGCCGAGCCGAGCGAGCGACGACGACGGCGCGAGGATACATCCTCTTCAACTCCTTTTAAGAGCTCTAAGAAGTGATCCTATATTTATACACACAAGTGTAGTTGTCTTTCACCAATGTGGTACAAAGTTTATGACAAAAGCTCACTTGATTCAAATTTTCATTTCCCTCCATTTTATTTCCCACCATTTCCCAATTCACACTCTTAGACTTTTAAGCCTAATGCTTAAAGTCTTTAAGCCCAATGCTTAAAGTCCAACAGACTTTTGGGTAACAAACATAAAAGTTCAATAACCATGGATAAAATTATCTCGAAGTATCAAAAGCTATGCAATATGTCTGGTAGGTAGGACTACTAATAGCTTGGTTCAGCTGGTTATTTTAAGAAATTTATGTTATTCTAATTTTTTAATTATTCCATTATATATAATTAAAATTAGAGTTTTTAAAACTGTCTCAATCGTTTCGATTTCTCATTGGTACTGATATAGTTTGGTTATCTTTCAATGATCTTTTTAAAACGTCACGTAATAGTCTGTCATTAATTATTATGCAAAATAATAACATATTTTAATATAACACATAATGTAAATTAAAACAGTATTTCAATCACGTTGTGTATGATGTGTATGATAGAATATACATTAACCTCCATCTACCTTGAATAGCTGTCAGTATCACTAATTTAATCTCTAGATGTAAAAAAAAAACTTTTCATACTAATCTAGTTCATTTCGTTAAACTCATTAAAGAGTTTCACTACCAAAACTAACACACTAACCGGTTTCGTAGATTGCAATGTGCGATCTAATGTGTAACTTCGTTGAATATAATTTTATTACAAGAACTTGTATAAACGTAAGAGAAACTATCAGCTATGTTTATTTATCAGTAGCTCATTACAAGAATTGATTAATTCTTAAATATTATTAATATTAGTCAATTAGCTATTTGGAGCAAAAAGGGTCAAATTTTTACTTTCTTTTGAGTGGATGTTATTAGAATAGATTGGGTACATCTTAAGGAGATTGAATCTCAGTTTTGGGATGATTTGGTGAAGTTTTGAGGTGGTTGTAATTGAATATTCGAGTAAAAACTAAACATAAAGAAAATGATATGTGTATCACATATGTATCATATTTGTACGTTGTGTATCACGTGTATATCTGTGTGAGATATACATGCGTGATACACATTTGATACATGTGTCGCGGAAGAATTTTTTGAACTTGATTTAATTATGAATTTTGATACAAAATCAGTCCAAATCACCTCCAATCTTCTTCAAATTTTGTATATTGACTGATCTATATGTTTTCAATGAATTTCAATATACCCATTGAAAAGGTTTCATTTTTCCTTAGATTTTTGAAATATTGTATGTATATATATTTTTTTGTATTTCATCACCTTATTTGCTACCTCATCCATGAAATTCCTTTCGGTCTTGCATCTAATGTTGCTAATCACGCTTAAAAATATGGAAGGAGATTTTTGCATGTGATTCTTTGAGAGAAAGAACCTTTTTTTTTTAATTTTAATTTTTATATGTGCTTGGCTAGTTTTGGTAAGTCTATGACTAATGGCTAGAGGTTGGTAAGTTGAGACTTATTTGGGACATTTGTGGAAGTTAATGCTCAAGTAAATGTTGATTTACATGGCAAACGTTACAGTATCGCGCGCTGTGCATTCCCAACACACTTTTACCTAATATATGTATGTATACGGGTGAGACCGGGGTAACATATACCCCAATTTCCCTGTGTGTTAAACAAAACGAAGAAAAGACTGCATAGGATCAAAATCGCAGTTGGGGACTTCTCGTATTAAGGCCTGAACGAGGTGCTCACCACCGGGCCTGAGAGGACATCACCCCTCGAACCCGGAACGAGCTCCAAGACCTCGGGAAGCATTACAAACAGTTGCACACGACTAATGGAGGGGCGCGATATCTGCATCCAACCGGATATCACGGTGCGGATCTTGTCGGATGCCGATATCGTATAAGTGCTTGATGTACAAGGAGGATTTTTACCTTTTTTTAGAATTGTACTAGGGATAAAACTCCTCTACTATATAAAGGGGAAGTTTCTTATTGAACAGACACATTGTAACATGCATATAAAGGCAATACAATACTTGTTTCTTATATTTCTAGTTATTGAAAAATTCTTATTTTAATCATAGTTCTTCATACACACTTGGCTCCGGCAAAACTATTGTTAAGCTTAAATCCGAGCCCGGACTCAACGTCACAACTGATTTGGTCATTTATTTTATTATTAATTCTTATCTAACATTCTTGATTACTTGTGTTGAATATATCCACATATCCTTAAATCCGCATACAAATTTAATTGTTATCTATTGTAAGGATAAACAATTTGACGTCCACTATGGGGCTAAGGATAATATTGGTGGTTTGATACAAATTTCTATAACACACCCTATTTTACACTTGTTCTTTAAGATCTCAATTTCAGGTCGGCCTAAAAATGTCAAATTCTCAGCCCGCTCACTTGAACGTTGAGGATGGGTCGGACCATCATAGCGAAAACAAATATTTGGCACCTAGTAATGAGGTGCCTCCTACTAATCCCAACAGAGTACCAGTTGCAGACCAAGTCGATGCCAACTTGCAGGTGGCCATTGATACCAACCTACCCACCGACCTCGAGAACAGCGTTCGCGGAGGAGCCTGATAGCCCAAGCAACACCCGAAAGTGAAGTCGACAGTGTCAGTATACGATTGATCTTTGAAATATTGAAGGCCCAACATGCAGCGATAGTGCAGCTGCAAAATCAAAGTCGTGCCCTAGGAAGGGTTGAGCCCGAACCATCTCGGGAAAACACCCGAATAAATGAGCAGATCACCGAAAGGCAGGGTGAAATTGAGACCGGTGCCAGCCCCGAAGTAATGAAAATTCTTGAAGCATTAACGAAACGGTGGTGTCAGGTGAAAATAATTTTGAGGCAAACGACAAGAAGGTAGAGACATATAATTATCGGGTCGATCAAATCCCAGGAGCGCCTCCAATATTGAAAGGCCCGGACTCCAAGAAATTTGTCCAAAAGCCTTTTCCTCCAATTGTGGCACTAAAGACAATCCCAAACAGGTTTTGTATGCCCGATATTCCAAAATATAAAGGAACCACTGACCCAAATAAACATGTGACCTCCTACACATGCGCCAACAAAGGTAAAGACTTGGAGGATGACGAAATCGAGTCATTGTTATTGAAGAAGTTCAGGGAAACTCTGTCAAAAAGGAGAAATGATATGGTACCACAGCTTGCCCCCAAATTCCATTGATTCATTCGCTATGCTTGCGGATGCTTTTGTAAAAGGCTCATGCCGGGGGCATCAATGTCGAGACAAGAAAATCGGATATTTTCAAGGTTAAGCAAAGAGACAACGAGATGCTCAGGGAATTCGTGTCAAAATTTCAAATGGAACAGATGGATTTACCTCTGGTTGCGGACGATTGGTCCATTCATGCATTCATCAGGGACTTAACCCCCGAAGCTCCGCAGCAGCTGAAACAAAACTAGGTAGAGTACTCTGTGGTATCTTGGGCCGATGTCCATAACAGGTACCAGTCAAAAGTAGAGTCACAAACGACCAACTCGGAGCCCCTTCTGGGTCCGTTTATCCCATCAGAACAGACGATAGGCCTAAGAGAGTCGTCGATCATGAATCAAGGCTGATTCGAGACCGGTATCAACCATACAGCGGAGATCAAAGAGGAAATGGGTTTGGACGTCACCGTACAAGGAACGAAAGAAGAAGTGATCGAGCGCCCAATAACCGAGGTTTGATGAGCAAACATGGTTTCGACAGGCCACTCGGGGCCAGGGAGGCACCTAGATTGTTTGAATATAACTTCAATGTCGATGTTACCACTATCATGTCGGCCATCGGGTGCATCAAGGACACCAAGTGGCCTCAACCATTACAGTCTGACCCTACCCATAGAGATCATAACTGGTGTGTGTAACTTATGGCCACAGGACTGAGGATTTTCGGCAATTGAGAGAGGAAGTTTCCCGGTTGTTTAATAACGGGCACCTGCGAGAATTCCTGAATGATCGAGGCAAGAACCACTTCAAAAACAGGGACGCTAGCAAATAGGCTGAACATGAGAAACCTCAACACATCATCAATACGATCAGGGGTCGATGTCCCTCAAGGGTCGATGATAAAACGCACTAAATTATCTATCACGAAGGAAAAACGAACCCGAGATTATATCCCAGAGAGAACCATTTCATTCAATGACGAGGATGCTGCGGGCATCGTTCAACCTCATAATGATGCACTGGTAATATCCGTACTTATCAATAAATCTCGAGTTAAATGTGTGTTGATTGATCTAGGTAGCTCGGCCAACATTATCATATCAAGGGTCGTAGAGTAGTTGGGGTTACAAGATCAAATAGTGCTAGCAGTCAGGGCGTTGAATAGATTTAACATGGTATGCAAAAAAACTAAAGGGGAAATAACCCTACCGGTGAACACCGCCGAGACCATCCAGGAAACGAAGTTCTATATGATCAAATGAGATATGAGATATAACGCTCTATTCGGAAGACCACGGGTTTACAACATGATGGCGGTTCCTTCAACCTTGCACTAGGCGCTAAAGTTCCCCACACCAGGAGGAATCAAGATGGTATACGGAGAATAGCCGGCTACAAAAGAGATACTCGCAGTAGATGAAGTACTCCCAATACCCGCTATTTTGACATTAAAGAGCACGAGACCGATTGAAACAGTAGAAGTTAAATAGCAATCATCGATGCCGGTTTCGGTCGAATTAGAGGAACGGGGAGTCGATGAGGAGGATGATTACGAAGTTTCGAGATCATTCGTAACTCTTGATGATACCCACACCACCAAATCAACGGTCAAAGAGTTGGAGCATTTAATATTGATCGAGCACCTGCCAGATCGAAAGGTATGCTTGGGAACGAGGTTAGCCCCCGAGCTCAAGAAAAAACTCATTAATTTTCTTAAAGCTAACGCAGATTGTTTCGCTTGGTCCCATCTTGACATGAAAGGGATCCCACCGAAGGTAACCACTGATAAGCTGAGTTTGTACCCGAAGTTTCACCCGGTTAAATAGAAGAGGAGACCTTAATCCGAGGTCAAGCATGCATCCATCAAAGACGAGGTATATAAACTCCTTAAAATGGGTTCCATTCGGGAAGTTAAGTACCTGGACTGGCTAGCTAACTAAGTTAACTACCCTGACTGTCTAGCTAATGTTGTAGTGGTGCCTAAAAAGGAAATAAGCTAAGAATGTGTGTGGATTACAAGGACTTGAACAAGGCATGCTCGAAGGACTCTTTTTCTTTGCCTAACATCGATCGCATGATTGACGCAACGGTCGGACACGAGATACTCAGCTTTCTCGATGCCTATTCCGGGTATAACCAAATTCGGATGGACCTGGACGATCAGGAAAAAACTTCTTTTATCACTAAATTCGGCACTTATTGTTATAATGTAATGCCCTTCGAATAAAGAACGTTGGTTCCACCTATCAACGCCTAGTAAACCGGATGTTCGGAGGACAGATAGGAAAGTCAATGGAAGTTTATATTGATGATATGTTAGTCAAGTCCTCTGCAACCATTTGAAACATTTGCAGGAAACCTTCGATATACTGAAGAAATACAATATGAAGCTGTATCGGAGAAATGCGCATTCAGGGTTGGATCGGGAAAATTCCTTGGGTTCATGGTATCCAATCGGGGAATCGAGATCATTACCAAAAAAATCAGATCCATAGAATACATCACCGCGGTGGACAATTTTAAGGTCATTCAGAGGCTGACCGGGCACATAGCCGCCCTAAGCCAGTTCTTATCGATATCCTTGGATAAAAGCCATCGGTTCTTCTCATTGTTAAAGTAGAAGAATAACTTCTCCTGGACTTCGGAGTTTCAACAAGCTTTGGAAGAACTCAAACCTTACTTATCAAGTCCATCATTGCTTTATACTTCGAAGGTGAACGAGCAGTTGTACCTTTACTTGGCGGTATCTAAGGTGGCGGTAAGTGGAGTCTTAGTCTGGGAAGAGGAAGGTACACAATTTTCTATTTATTATATCGGCAGAACTCTAGGCAAGGCCGAAAAAAGGTACCCTTACATCGAAATATTGGCGCTCGCTTTGCTAAGCGCCTCCCGAAAATTAAAATCGTACTTTTAAGTCATCCCATATGTGTCTTAACATCTTACCCATTAAAGAACATCATGCATAAATCTGAGATCTATTGCCGGTTGGCAAAATGGGTCGTCAAAATCAACGGGTATGATATCGAGTATCGACCCCGAGCCGCCATCAAATCACAAAATTTTGGCAGACTTTGTGGCTGACTTTATGCCGACCTTAATATCCGAAGTCGAAAGGGAATTATTGTTAACTCGGAGACTTCATCTGAAATCTGGACCCTTCTTACAGACGGTGCCTCGAACACAAAGGGGTCCGGAATCGGCATCGTATTGAAACCACCTACGGGGAGTATAATTAGGTAATCTATTAGAACTGTGAAATTGACTAACAATGGGGCTGAGTACGAGGCCATGATTGCAGGTCTTGAATTAGCTAAAAGCCTTGGGGCCGAGGTGATGGAATCCAAGTGAGACTACCTCCTTGTAGTAAATCAAGTCAATCGAATGCTTGAAGTAAAAGAGGAGCGGATGCAGAGGTACTTGGCCAAATTACAGGTAATGCTGCATCAATTCAGGGAATGGACACTGCAGCACGTGCCCCGAGATAAGAAAAGTGAGGCCGATGCTCTGGCCAATTTAGGGTCGTCGGTTGATAGCGATGAGTTCAGCTCGAGAACAGTAGTACAACTCATGAAGTCGGTGATAGAAGAAGGCCACACCGAAGTAAACTCAACAAGTTTGACTTGGGATTGGAGGAACAAGTACATAGATTACTTGAAGACTGGAAAATTGCCTTCGGATCCCAAAGAATTGAGAGCTTTGTGTACGAAGGCTGCCAGGTTTAGCTTGGCCGAAGGGACTTTGTTCAGAAGAACATTTGACGGCCCGCTAGCCATATGCTTGGGGCCGGGAGACACCAAATATGCCTTGAGAGAAGTTCGCGAAGGCACTTGCAGGAACCATTTGGGGGCGAATCTTTGGTTCGAAAATTAATCAAGGCTGGCTATTATTGGACCAAAATGGAGAAATATGCGAAGGACTTTGTACGAAGATGCAACGCAACGCCTGCCAGAGACACACACCGATGATCTAACAACCGGGAGAACTGCTTCATTCGGTCTTGTCCCCATGGCCTTTTATAAAATAGGGAATGGACATCGTCGGTCCCCTGCCATGGGCACCTTGTAAGGCTAAATTCATACTATTCATGGCTAATTATTTTTCCAAATGGGTCGAAGATCAAGAATTCGAGAAAGTCTGGGAAAAAGAGGTCATTGACTTCATCTGGGACCACATAATATGTCGATTCGGCATATCGTCCGAAATCATTTGCGATAATGGAAAACAGTTCATTGGAAGCAAGGTAAATAAGTTCTTTGAGGATCACAAAATTAAGAAAATACTCTCAACACCTTACCACCCTAGTGGGTATGGACATGCTGAATGAATGAACAAAACCATACTTCAAAACCTAGAGAAGAGGTTGACCGATGCCAATGGGATATGGAAGGAAATCCTGCCCGAAGTCTTATGGGCATACCGTATTACCTCAAAGTCTAGTACCGGGGCCACCCCATTTTCACTAGTTTATGGTGCTGAAGCCTTAATACCAGTCGAAGTGGGAGAACCGAGCCTCGAGTTCCAATATGCAACCGAAGAGTCGAATGGAGAGGCTATGCTCACGAGCATGGAATTATTGTATGAAAGGCGTGAGGCCACCCTAGTCCGGTTGGCGCCCAGAACTAGTAGATAGAAAGATACTACAACCGAAGAGCCAACCTCCGATACTTCAAGATTGGGGACTTGGTTTTGAGAAAAGTAACATTGCCTAAACCGGAACCTGAACGAGGGAAAGCTGGGACCGAATTGGGAAGGAACATATCGAGTCATCGGAATTACCAGCAAAGGCTCGTACAAACTCAAAGCAGGAAATGATGTACAACTATCGAACAACTGGAACGTGGCACACTTAAAGCGGTACTACTACTAAAGTACGATATCAATTACTCTTTGATAATATTATGAATCGGACCAACACTTGTAGGCAACGGCCATGGATGGACGTGGCTATTAGGTTTGAAAGCACGTTTAGTACTCTTTTTCCCTTGAACCGCTTGGCCCAAAATGGGTTTTTCGGCAAGGTTTTTAATGAGGCAACAACAAAACATGCTAATTTAGATTCAAAGGCCGGTTCAAACAGAAGTCAATAGGAGTTTATTTCGCATCAACAATATCCGAGCCCTCTCAAGTAATACCTCGAATACTGGGGGCCATCACCCTCAGATTAAAATTTTTAGCAAGAAAAAATTTAACAAGGAAAGAAGAAAATCTTGTATGTTAGAAGCTAAGGCTTGGTGGTTAGGATTCATTGTAAGGGCCAAACGGTCAAGTGAACCGTGCCCCCATAGTCCACTTTAGCCATGATACAAGCTTTTGCATGCTTTCGATCATGTACTTTATACACAAAAATGAAAGAAAGTTCCGCCTTGCTGTTACACATTTCTGCCTCTTAAATTTTGGATCCTAAGAGCCCATAGGCTACCCCTATTCGGGGACTATCGATCCTAAGGGCTATCCCTATTCGGGGACTATCGAGCCCAAGGGCTACCCCTATACAAGGACTATCGAGCCAAAGGGATACCCCACTCGGGGACTGTCGTACGAAAAATAGTTCGGATAATTCGGGATACTAAATCCCAGAGGCACCATACCTATTAGGCAGTGCCTAAATACAAAAGGCTACGGCCGCCCTAAAAATGACTTGGAGACGTCCGAAGCTTGTAATTAAAAGTAAGGCCTTTATAAAAATTTGAAACCTGCTAAAATGGTAATCCTCGACAAAAGTATTATCTAAAATTACTTAAGCATCTTGAAAAACATCCGGCCACACCGAGTTTTCAAAGCCTCGAGCAAACAAAGTTGTATCGAAGTTAAGCTCTGTTCGAACCTCTGAAAAACGAACGCCCTATAACTATATTTGATTCTATACTAAGGCATTAGAAACATTGTAAGAATAGAAATTATGAAAAGATGTTGTAAGTATATATTTCAGAATATAATTACAAAGGCCCAATAAAAACGGCCTCAAAATAAACAAAAACTGTACATAAGACAAAAAATAAAAAAGTACTAAGGCGTCTACGCCTAATCTTCAGTCGGGGCCCGACCCTTTGCCAAAGTCGTCGGTGCCTTCGGATCCCTCTAAACGGCCGGAACCCTCAGAGCCTTCGGCACCTTCGGGCTTGTAAAGCTTCTTCGCCTCGACTTCGAATTTTTTGGCTTCTTCGATCTCAGACAAGTCAAAAACTCGGGCGTGGATCTCCTTAAGGGTCTTTCTTCAGGACAACCACTTCATATATTCATCCTTTGCCTGCAGACGGACTTCGGCTGCCTCTATATCGGCCTTTTATTGGGCCACCATTTCATTGGCATCGGCGGAGGTTGTAGCCAACTTGGACTTCATTGCCTTGTATTCTCTACCGAGGGCGTCCTTCTCTATGACATTCCAGCTGAGTTGTACTCGGAGATCGTCATTCAATTGAGACCACTTGTTAGCTTTCTCCTTCTCCACCCAAAGTTGGGCCTCTACCGATGCCAGCTTTGCTTTGGCGGTTTCCTTCTCTAAAGCCAGCAAGTCCATTTTTCTTTTCCACCCATCGGCCTTGGCTTGGACCCCGTTCATCTTGACTCGGAGTTGGTCGATCAGGTCGATCTTCTGTTGGACCTGCGAGGTTGTGTTGTTAGTCACCACAACTAGCTCCTCGTTTTTAGCTTCAAAGACCTTTACCTTTTCAACCAGGTCGGCATGCTCCCGCCTCAGGGTCGAAGCTTCCTTCTGATCCCTTTCCAGCTCGGCCTAAAGGTCCTTGATGGCCCCGTCTTGTTACTCGTTGAGAAGCATGTACATATCCTTCTTTCGATCCTGCTATTTATACTAGAACTCGAGCTGGTTAATCTCAGCACGGTACCGGAGGAAGCTCTCATAGTGAATAACCGAGGCCTACAAAACAACAAAAATAGTCAGAAATATCAAAATATAAAAGGAATTCAAGAGGGGATATTGATGCCTTACTGGTTCAGCGCCTGCTACGCCTCATTTAAGAGACACGACGCGCCCACCTCATTCATATTTTCATGGTCCTCCTTGGTCACCAGGCATCGGAGGTAGCTCACTATGCCCGCGGGAGCAGATAGAACCCCGAGCATCCTCCGAGATGGTAAGAATAACCGATCTCTTGTGATCGGGGTTCTCACTCGGAGCGAGAAACTGATTAACAAGGTTTAGGCTCGAACTCGGCCCGCCAACTTCTAAAGGAGCATCCTTCAGAATCTCTAAGTCGCCCAGCCCCGAAAAGTCTTCCAAAGTCGACGTGTCAATGCCATCGAAGAAGGAGTGGAGAGGATCCTCCACGCTGTGAACTCCTTCACTTGACTTTTCCTTTCTTGCTTGGGCCTCCTCAATCATGGACTCGGTGTATGAGGGCGTCTCAATGATGTCTATTACACCGGTCGCCTCCCACAGAATGGAAGCAGCTTCTCGGGAGGTCTCAACCCCTGTTTCCATCGCGGCCTCCCCGAGTTGAAGGAGATCGGCCTCATGTATTTCTTCTTAGGCTACCACCTGCTCCCCGGTAGTATTCAGCTCGTGAGCGACAAAGATGTCATCTTCTTCAGACTCATCCCTGAGCCGACGATGTGAGTCAGAATTCGGCACTTGAGAGTTGGTGCTCTTCTTGGGTTTGCAAACTCGAGTGGCCGCCCTCTTTTTTATCTGCACCTTGGGCCCCTCTGAGCCCAAGGATTTCCTTTTTCTCTTCTTCTCCTCCATAGTAACCCGGGTTTGCCCCGCAACGGAGGGATCAAACGATAGGGATGCATCTTCATCCCCTTTCATCGGCCTAAGGTCGGTGGTCTTAGGCAAACATGTGAAGGAAAGAGAAAGGGTCAGCGTTATATAAGTTTGGGACGTTATGTAACTATTCCAAGAAGAGCCTTACCATGAGAATGGGCCTCCCAACGACCCTTAGAAAGCTTGCGCCAGGAGCGCTCAAAATACGACATCTGCTTGCAGATGCCTTCGATCCACTCCTTGAGCCGGGGGACCGCATTGGGAACCCGAGCAACAGCTGCACGATCAAAAATACTGATGGTGAGAGAGGAAAAAAAGGAGACTCAAAACTTAAGGAAAGATTACATTTACGAGATGCATTCCACGTCTCGGGGAATGGTAGAAACTCAAGAGGGATTAAATCTTCGGTCTTCATACAAACGAAGTGCCCCTACCAGCCTCGGTCTCGATCCTCGTCAATGTTCGAAAAGGGGGCCTTGCTGTCCTGGCGAGTGAGCTTGATTAGTCCCCTCGGAAAATTCAGGGACTATATAGACGGAGCTGGTGGTCGAGGGTGAACCGAAGAGACTCAGTGTTATTCGCAAAATAATATAGGAGGATCACGATCATCCAAAAAGGCGGGTGGATTTGCCCAAGGCACAACTCGTATCTCTTGCAAAAGTTCAGAACAACTGGGTATACTGGGCCCCGTGTGAAGGGATAAGTGTAAACACTTAAATGCCCCTCCACATGAGTGGGATATCGTTCTCAGAACCCGGGGAGTACCACGTCCTTACCTCCTTATTTACAGTCCTCTCGGACAATGAGGAGGTATCTTCGGTGACAGAGCATATATATCAAGATGCCCATTCACCTCGGTCTTGCTTGGATGAGACATTCTTTACTTTGAAGTTGTCTGCAATTGAACAAACCCCAGAAATAAAGCTTTTCATGGGGGGACTCTGGGCCACTTCGGTGGCAACCACTTCGGGAGCAGTCGTCTCGAGGACAACCACTTCGGGAACGGCTTCCTCGCTACTTGTGGACGAGTGAGAAGATGAAGAGGTAGCCTGCTGAGGAATTGATTTGTAAGTTTTAGCCATTACTATCTGAGAAAATTTGAAAATATAAAGAAAAAGTATGAAGATTTGAAAGAACAAGTTTGAAGTCTGAAAAAAAGTGTACAAAGATTTGAAGGTAGGATGAAGATCTGAGTAGGAATCTAAGAACTATTATGAAGATTTGAACTACTCAGAACTATTATGAAGATTTGAAGACCAAAAATGAAGATATGAAAAGAGTTGGTAACCGCTAGAAAAATCGAAGGTGGAAGCTCGGATCGGAAAGTAGAAAAGTACAAAGGGTAGAAGCTTTTATAGGGGAAGTACAGGACGTTTTGCATTCGAAGGCAACCAGCCGATGAATGACATGTATCCGAAGTGAGAACAATGTGGCTGATGGGATGTTTCGACTTACTCGTCATCTCGGTTGTAACGTACGAACGAAGGAACCGGGGTCCATCTATCGTTTCCCATCGTTTCAGCAAACCAACTCTCTGAGAAACAAGGGGACTATTTGTATATGGGTGAAACCGGGGGTAACATATACCCTGATTTCCTGGTGTGTTAAACGAAGCAAATACATGACTTCATAGGATCGGAATTGAAGTCGAGGACTTCTCGTATTAAGGCCTGAATGGGGTGCTCACCACCGGGCTTGACAGGACGGCACCTCCCGAACCCGGAACGAGCTCCAAGACCTCGGGAAGCATTACAAATGGTTCCATACGACTAACGGAGGGCCGTAATATCTGCACCCAACTTGATATCACGATGCGGATCTCGCCTGATGCCGGTATTGTATCGGTGATTGAAGTACAATAAGGATTTTTACCTTTTTTAGAATTGTACTAGGGGTAAAATTCCCCTACTATATAAATTGGAAGTTTCTTATTCAACAGACACATTGTAACACACTTATCAAGCCAATACAACACTTGTTTCTTTGCTCCCTAGTTATTGAAAAGTTCTTATTCTAACCATAGTTCTTCATACACATTTGGCCCCGAATCGAAGGTCCGATCAAGGGCAGAACTATTGTTAAGCTTAAATCCGAGCTCAGACTCAACGTCACAACTGGTTTGGTCATTTATTTTATCATTAATTCGCTTATCTAACATTCTTGATTACTTGTGTTGAATCTATCCACATATATTTAAAATCACGTACAAATTTAATTGTTATTCATGTTAAGGGCAAACAATGTATTTCTCTAATCTATCATAGAACAACTACTTAGTTGCTAAGAAAAATTTTGTAGTTGAAAAAACAAAAAATATTTTAAAAAAAAATAACATGTAGTATTACTAAAATTATTATTTTTAAAATATAGACTTGATGTTCTACTCAAATATTACAAAGATAATAAACGGGGAAAATAGTTTAGGATCAAAAAAGTACCTTTGATGACTTGCTATGGAAGATTGTGACCAAAACTAATAAATATAGTTTGTTACTTATCGCGGTTTCAATCTGAATCCACCCGAATACACAAGACAAAACAAATTGTTGCTTTACGGGTAGTTTGATTTGAATACGATTTATGTCGGGATAAGTTATATTGAAATTTGCTATTTTGGTATTGTTTTTTATTTACTGTTTGATATGTTGCATTAAAAATGATAATTGTATAATTTCTAAGAAGAAGGTATAAGCTATCCCGACACTAATTACCACATCCTCGACCTGGTATAAGTTACATCGGTACTAATTTTAATTCCGAGATCAACTTTGGTAACCAAACAAAGTATTAAAGTGGAATTAAATTTTTATATCAACACTATACCTTCTTATACTTGATACCAAACGACCCCTTATAATTTAAAATTCAATTCGGTTGAATAATATTTGAATTTTTTTATAAAAATTAAAATTCATCCTAATTATTGTACAATTATATTAAATCCTACAATTTTACTTAAAGAAATTAATAATTGATTTAGTAAGTTCAATTCAGTTTGATATAATCGATTTTCAAATATTATTGACATCTCTAATGTTAGGCTCACAAGTGTCTCGTAACGCTTATAAGATAAGTTCAGAGTACAGAAGATAAGATTCACATGCCATCCAAATAGAGAAAAGATCCTAGTTATGACATGTGACACATTTTTCCAGTCATCAATAAAGCAAGTGGAGACGGGCAGAAATTAACAAAAACCGTTTAGCAAGGAAGCATCGAGCTGCTTTTGAAAAATATAGTTAGATTCTCACGAATGGGGACAAGAATCTACTTTAGCATGTTACCTAGGCTTAGACAAAAGCAAACAAGCCATTGATCAACAAATGACTCGTGTAAAGGGCCATGTTTTGTTTGTTTCTCATGCCAATAGCTTGAAAGTAGAAACCAAAACTATGTTCAAGATACAATGCAAAGTGGATATGCATGCAGTTCAATCTTTAGGTCTTTATTTTTTAGGGTTTAAGGGGTAAATAAGAAATGAAAAGGGATGTTGTCCCTCGTCGAATAAAGCGAAAAAAGTACTTGAGCTTATATTGGAAAGCACTTCCACACTAGTATAAAAGTTTGGGAAGAATGTAAGTCCTCGTGTTAAATATTTTAAATTGTTAATTAACTATATAATATGAGTTATAAGGGTACGCACCTTTCATGTAAACTTTAAATATGCATATTATTTTTCAAAACACTTGAAAATCTAACTTGAATTTACAAAAAATTAGATGCTTTGCCTCTTGTACTTTGAACCCGGAAGTAAATTGTCATGATACACCACTTAACTATTCAATACAAATACCAACTCAAGCTTAGATAGTAAAAGCCAGGTATCCATTATCGATCTCCTCAAGAATTGCACTTAAGAAACAAAAGAAATTAATTATCTATACAAAACTGCGTACGTTACAAGTAGCCTGTCTATCTCAGGTGGTAGAGCGCAAGGCTCTTAACCTTGAGGTCGTGGGTTTCAAGCCCCACGGTGGGCGAATTGTTTTTTCTTGTTTTTCTCCTTAAACTTTTCTCAAGAGCTTGGAAGTCAATTTAAGAGGCATCTTTCCAAGTCAGATATTTGGATTTAAGAGTCAGCAAAGAACAGAATTTTGACAGCTGATGGGGTTGAAGCAGACACCCACTCTTTTTGTCCTTTAATGCCTAGGGTAAATAATTCCCATTCCTCCCTTCGTCCCTACACGACAGCAAGTACTGGCCATCTCTATTTAAAACTCAGACCTGTCCTTGTCTGCTACCTTCATTCTTAATCCGAAAATTTTATTTTGTGTCTGGTACAACTGACATTAGTTGTATGAGGTATTCTTTTTGTCTTAATATTTTATGGAGCCAAAAATGTAAGATTGAGATTCATAAATTTGTGAGACAAAAAAGAACCTTACAATGTCAGTTGTGTGAGGCACACAATAAAACTTCTCATTCTCACACTTCTGGTCCAAAACCTCATTTTGACCTTGATTATACCTCATCTCTATCTCTATCTGTTATTCCTTCTTCTGCTTCATTACGTAAAAATCTTTCATACATTTGATTTTTCTTTTGGTATTCGATATATATCTATATAAGAGCCCGACTAATTCAGATTCTTAGCCCATTAAAAGTCATAAAACATTCTTTACCAAAACTAGTAGTATGATTTTATCATACCAAGAGCTCGAAAGGGAACCTATGATTAAGGAACCTTCTATACATGATTTCAGTAGGGCATGAACAAATTACGCTATTGTCAACTAGAAAAAAAATATCTACTGTCTATTGTTTTTTGTAGGGGAAGCATGTAGCTTTCTACAACTTGTATAAGATCTAGATATGATGTTAGTATAATTTTGTTAAATATCTAGAAGAATAGATATTTACATTAATTGAATTTCAAACTACAGTTTTTCAAATCCATTACCCAGTTACTCTTCTCATTCTTTTTCTGAGCTATTACATTTACTGCCGCTGCTTTAGGCTTTTCCCTATTCTTGTGTGCTAGAGTCGTTTTCTGGTAATATCTACAGTCTTTTATAGATCTGATGTATCAAGTTAAGCCCAAACTTGAAAAATTCCAACCTCTTCGAGTAACGGACGCCGGATCTCCACGAAAGGGTTTAAAAAGAAAAAATAAAGAAAATAATTTAAAATGATTGTAGCTAGTGGGAGGTGAAATCTATGACCTCAACAAAGAATTTGAACCCACTTGACTACTAAGTTACACTTTTAGGCTATGTCAATGCGATTCAAAATTTAATATATAAGAAAAAAAAAAATTTGTGCCTTACATATATAGTGTAATTTTTTGGCGGGAGCAGCGGTGAAATCGACCCCTGCCTGTATCTACCGATCCAAAAACATAAAAAAAGAAAAAGGACAACCTACTTCAACTGTGTAGAGTAATTTGAGTTGGTCTGGCAGAGACAAATGATTATAATAATATAAATCTGACATTCTTCTCATAATTAAAACAACAAATAATTCAACACCTAACTTTTTTAATGGTTATTTAGCTGTACCTCTTTTATTCGGTCAGTTTCGCAGTTTGTAATTTTTGCAAGTCATTTGTTTTCCTTTCTTTTTTATTAATTAAAGAACTAATAGTTGTACCCGTGCGATGCACGATCAATATTAAAAAATATTAATTAAATAAAATTATGATCGGACTTATTTGAACATATATGATCGTATTACTTTAATAAATTTCAATTGTCATCTTATTTGTCAATACGATATACCTAATAATAAAATCTCTATTAAATTAAAGAAACTTATATAATTTGTTCAATAATTTTTTTGTTCTATATTTTTCTTTATTATATTACCCAATGTTTAGTATTATTACATCGTTAACAGAAATTTTATTAACATATTAATTTGTTTAATATTGTTATTTGCTCGCTTTCTTTTTGTAATATAAGAGACAATATATATCTTATTACTCTTCAAATAACTTTTATTTTAATTATCTTCTATTCTTCTCAATAATATTGTCTGAATTTTAATGAGTAAAATCTCTATTAAATTAAAGGGGCTTATATAGGCATTGAATAACTTGTTTGTTATGTATTTTTCTTTATTATATTATCCAATGTTTAGTATAATTGGATTGTTAATAGAAAATTTTATTAGCATATTACGTTGTTTAATATTTTTGTCTAATATTTTCTTTCTATAATATAATATAAGATAGATATTTTATTACTCTTGAAATATTTTTTATTTAAAATTATTTTTATTTTTCTCAATAATATTATAATAAATTTAATGAATAATCTCTATTAAATTATACAGATTTATATAGTCATCGAATAACTTTTTTGGTATGTATTTTTCTTTATTATATTATCAAAAATTTAGTATAATTGTATTGTTAATAGAAGCTTTTATTAGCATATTACATTGTTTAATATTTTTGTCTACTACTTTAATTTTGTAATATAATATTAGATATATATTTTATTACTCTTAAAACCTTTTTTTTTAAATTTTATTCTATTGTCCCAACAATATTATCTGAATTTTAATGAGTAGAATCTCTATTAAATTAGACGGCCATATATAGACATCAAATAAATTTTTTGTTCTATATTTTTCTTTATTATATTATCTAATATTTAGTATTATTTCATTGTTAATAGAAATTTTTATTAACATATTTATTTGTTTAATATTTTTGTCTGCTACTTTCTTTTTGTAATATATTAGAAGATAGATATTATTACTCTTGAAATATTTTTTTTTTAAATTGTATTCTATTATTATCAATAATATTGTCTGAATGTTAATGAATAAGATTCTCTATTAAATTAAAGGAACTTATTTAGTTATCGAATAACTTTTTTGTTATGTATTTTAATTTATTATATTATCCAATATTTAGTATTTTTCATTGTTAATAAAAAATTTTATTAACATATTTATTTGTGTCTTTTTTTTATCACTTTCTTTTTGCTTTTCTTAAAAATAAATTTTGAATCTCTAAATTTGTTGGAGATTATCTATTTTTTAGTATAGTTATATTGTTAATAGAAATGATTAACATATTTTTTTTTTGTTTTTGAAACGATTACTTTATATTATAACAAAATTATACAGGGAGAGGCTACTCTCTGGTAGCGTTACATAAACTTCGGGAGCTAGAAGGGGGTGCACTATTGTGCTTAGTGATATTAGTACTAGGTTTACAAAATGAGTAGTGTGTACTCCATGAAAAAGACGGCATGTGAGTTGTGTTGCTAGTGGATGGTGCTTCCCATACATGGTGAGGCAAATGATCCTTATGGCTTTGTGCTGCTTGGGTGGCTGGGATTATCCTGGGCCTTAGATGGCGTTGCTGATCCTGGTTAAGTAGATGGATAGTGAACGGTGGCGGATGTGCCAAAAAAGTGATATTCCTTCCCATTAGTTGTGATCCAAAAAAGCCAAACTATCTGCACCATATTTTGCTCCATGTATATGTGGACGACTTCCGTGCTAAGCAGTTGGTGGATCAAGCACCTGCAATCATGTAACAATGGTGAGTCTTGTGTAGTTGTGCTATGGAGCATAGTGACTACCTGCTTGGCATCCATTTGGATTGACATTGGAGTTAATTGATGGCTTGCCGCGATTTGGAGGCCTCGTAATAGTGCCATTAATTCAATTTCAATGACGTTCTTGGCCGAGTAATTCCCCGCATACCCCATGATCCAATGACCTAGGTGATTTCTGAATACTCTTCCAAATCCGTCTTGCATGTTATTATTTTGAAAGGCTCCATCTGTGTTAAGGGTGAAAGTGCCCATTTTTGGAGGTTGCCATTTCATATAAATGGGAAGGTGAGAGGTGGGATATCGGGTTTTTGTTGTGTTAGTTAGGAAGTAGAATTCCATTGTTAGTTGGAGAATAAGATTAGGTGAGGGTAGATGTGATTTGTTCTCAAAGTAGTTGGTATTTCTAGTAATCCATAAATTCCACATGGCAAATGGTATAAGAGTGGCTAGTGGTATGTTATGGGGTCGGTATTTTTTTTTGTTACAAATAATTTGTTTAGGCCAAGGGTTAGTGGACGTGTTGTCAACAGTGATTGAGTTTATTATATTGAGTAGGTATAGTTGTTTCCAACAGTAAGTTGCTTGAGTGCATGTGAGGAGTATATGTTCAATGGATTCGACTTCCATGGGACACTGAGGGCAAGTAGTGGATATATTAATCCCTAGTTTGTTGAGGTACGCTTTTGTGGGTAGTCTATTGTGACTAGCTAGCCATAGAAGTGTTTAATTTTAGGAGTTACTTGTAGTTTCCAAATCCATCCATATGTGTTGTTGTGTAAGAATTGTTGGGTATGGATCGATAGCACGAGCTAACAGAGAATTGTCCCGTGTGAGTTAAACCCCACGTAATAAGGCCAGGTTGGGTATTAAAGTGTGAAGTATAAAAACTATTAATTATTTGACTAATATTGTTAGGAAAGGTGAAATATATAGGTGAATCCTTGTCGTTATAGAGGTTGAGTCCCTTATTGACTGTAATGTTGATTTCATTATTGTTAAGAGGCCCATAGATGAGGCTTCTAATGCTACTATTTGGTGCAATCTAACTATCACGCCAGAAGTTGACGTTTGTACCATTGGTGACTTGCCATTGAAGGCCAAGTTGACAAGTGTGTCATCCCCTCATTAGATGTCTCCATACGGTAGAAGTTTTTGAGGTGGTAGATCTGTATGGTTTAATGTATTTGGAGATTAGTAGGGATGCCTAGGTGGATGAGGGGTTGTGAAATAGGCGCCAAGCCGTACTAGCAAGTAGGACTTCATTTTACAACTAAGTTTTCTTATTCCAAGCCCTCCATGATCCTTAGGTGTGGTGACTTTTTCCCAAGAGAGAAGATGTAATTTCCTTTTTTGAGCAGTTGATCCCCATAAGAATTTTTTTTGGTAACTTTCTAGTTGGTTGATGATGTAAGAGGGTAGTCGAATAATTTGCATGACATGGTTACTAACAGTGTTGAGTGTAGATTTTATTAATGTAGCTCGGCCAGCCATGGAGAGATGGTTGGTTTTCCAACCTGCTAGCCTAGTTTTAAAATTATCCAAAAGGAATTGGTAGTCTTTTTTTAGAGGTTTTGCTATGAAAAATAGGGAAACCTAGATATTTCCCAAAGGATGATCCCTCCGGCATGCTAAAGCAAGATAGAACAAATTTTTTGTCAGCTGGAGGTGTATTCTTTGAGAAGAAATTTTTTGATTTTGTAAAATTTAGTTCTTGCTCCGATTGAGTGGTGAAGAGAGTGAGGATATCAATGATTTTATGACAACTGGCTATATTAATATGGGAGGCCAAGATAATGTCATCGGCGAAAAAAAGATGGAAAATTTGGGGGCCTTCCTTATTCAAAGAGATGGGCTTCCAAATGGTGTAGTCCACAACATTGTTAATTTGAATAGAAAGTAGTTATATACATAATATAAATAGATACGGGGAGAGAGAGTGACCTTTCCTCAAGCCACGTGTAGGGTGAAAGAATTTGGTAGGGTTTCCATTAAAAAGGATAGAGGTGGATGTGGTGGAGACACAAGACATAATGAGTGAGATGAATTTATGAGGAAGATGGAAGTAGTGTAATGATTTTTTATGAAGCTCAATTCCATTTTATCAAAGGCTTTGGCTAGGTCTATTTTAATGATCATCTTATGGCATTTTGCCTTAGAGAGTTATAGGTGGTGGATTAACTCTTGGACTATAAGAGCATTATCCGAAGCCTTTTTGCCTGTTTGAAAAGCAGTTTGGGTGGGACTAATGAGCTTTGAAATGAGAGGTTTAAGTCGATTTACAATTAGTTTAGTAATTATTTTATATAGAGTATTGCATAGACTAATAGGTCGAAATTGAGACATATTGGTTGGACTCTTGACCTTAGGAATTAAGCAAACATAGGTATTGTTTATTTCTGGGGGGAATACGGCCTTGATCAAATATATTATGGCAAAAGGTGATAAGTGATTGGTTTATATTATGCCAAAATTTTTGATAAAAAAGTGGATGGAGTCCATCTGGACCTGGGGATTTGCAAGGCTTGAATGAGTGTACTGCATTGTAAATCTCAGAGTTTGTAAGAGGTTGGGATAACAGGTCCAAGTCGACAAGGGATAATGTATTTGAGTAGTGAGTTTGGTAGTTGTATTGAAAATGAAATGTGAGGTTATGTATAAATCTATATAGTAATTGAGAGCAAGTAGTTGGAGCATATTGTTGTCAGTGATCCATTCTCCGTTAGTGTCTTTTAAAGCATGAATCTTATTACGTCGTCTACGTTTGAGTATAGATAAATGAAAAAAACTTGTGTTTGCGTCACCCTCATTAAGCCAATTAACACGAGATTTTAGTTTCTAGAAATCCTTTTTAAATTTTACTATATCGAGTCATTAATTCCTGTTCTAAATTATGTAATAAATTACTTGTAGGGTAGTGAATGGACTTTTGAATTCTGGCTAATCTAGCTATAATATTATTTTTCCTATGAAAAATACCAAAGGAATTTTTATTCCAGTGTTGAACTATTTTTGTAAAGTCAGTGAGGGCTTCCACAATAGGGGGATTAGGGTGCCAAACGTGTTTTACTAGTTTAGGGAATTCAGGATGGGATAACCACATAGTTTCAAAGCGGAATAACGTGCTTTTTTTATGTGTACGTTTAACCAGTGATAAGAGAAGTGGACAGTGATCCGAGTGGGTTCTAGGTAAGTGGTGGACATGAGCTTGTGGGTATAGATGAAGCCATGCATCATTGGCTACTATTTGATCTAAGCATTCCAAAATTAATGCACCTCGTCTTCTGTTGTTAGTCCAAGTGTTTTTGCTGCCAAAAAAACCTAAATCTAGGAGGTTACAATAATTAAGACAATGTAACATATTATTAGCCCTAGTATTATTTATTGAGCCATCATATTTTTCGTGTGAGTAAATAATATCGTTAAAATCACCACCCACGAGCCATGGGCCCTTATAACTATCAGCTATAGTTTTTAGGTTTTGCCACAGTAATTGTCTAGAGCCCATATTATTACGTGCATATACTGCAGAAAATAGAAAAGGAGTTCCATTGGGGCATACATGTAGCATGCAGTGGACCTCTTGGTTTGTAAACATAATTTCGGAGACTTGTACAAAATGATCATTCCAAAGAACTACAATACCACCTACTTGACCATCTGCCGGTGCTTGAGAGAGGTGAGTGAAAGAAAAGTCAACCTGGAGGGAATGGTGATCTTGAACATGGGTTTCTAGTAGTACTACTAGTGGTGGCTGATATTAGTTGAGGAGAGATATGAAATTTCTTCTAAATTCAGGGGATTGGGCACCCCTACAGTTCCAAATGATGAAGTTCATTGATCTATTACGAGATGGGGTGGTAGGGCTGGCAATGTCTCTTCCTGAGCTTGAGTCGCTGAGGTTACTGTTGGTGTTTCTCCTCGTAGTGTTGGAGTGATGACTACCGCAAATTTCCCCGCTTCCGAATTCACTGGGGGTCTCAGTTTGATCGAGCACTTGGTCATCTCGGGAGGACAATTGAGAATGATTTTCTTTTGTGTATTGTTCTTTGAGGACGGAGATGTGGCATGCATGGAGTGATACTGGTTCTGGCCGTGTCTCTCTCATTTCCTCCAGTAAGGCTGCCAGCTCTTGTGGATTTAGAGCTTCTTGTTCGTCTAGATTTGATGGTTGAGGACTCATCGAGGTTGAGGGTGTGAGGGACTCGAAGGGACTCATTGGAGACAGTGGGTATGATGTTGGGAGATGTATGTACTCGTGAAGACAGGGAATCTGGGACTGGTTCCGGGGGTAAAATGGGAGGTCTGGGTAGGGATTATAATGTTGTTGATACTCTGGAAATGGGTTCCACCAGGAGTTGATGATGTGCATTGGCAATGTCGTCCAGTTGTATTGGCCATGGAAGTCTATTGCAATGGTCATCCCCTCCGTTATGATTTGATCTAGGTCGTGTGGGTTCTGGATGCAGACTATGATTTCTTGATTGTTGACTATCATTGAGAAGGTTAGTGCATGGTTTTGAAGGCCCATCTCCAACCATGATTGTGGGGGTTGGAAGATGTTGGGCGCTTGAGTTGTGTAGATCACTGGGAAGTAGGGGATGGTTGATCGGTGGTGGGGCATTATTTCCAGAGGGAGAGAGTGTATGTGGAGTGGTCGAAATAGCATTAGGGATGGTCGAGAGTTTTGAGTGCGTAGAGGAAAGTGAGGAGTTAGAGATCTCTGCATGGTTATATTCTGAGTTTCTGGGAATGTTTTTTGTCGAAGTTAGTGATGGTGGGGAGTTTTGTGATGATTGATTGTGTGTAGGAGTATGGTTTCTAGTAGCTGGGAAGGGCGGTGATGTTTGTGATTGATAGGTATGCATAAGTGAATTGGGCTGGGCACGTGGGCTCTGGGATGCCGGATTGGTTTGGGAGTTGGGTTGAGTATCTAAGGGAGTAAGGTTAATGGGCTGGGAGTGAGGGGATGAATGGGGACGGTTGAGTGTGATATTGGATGGGCTAACAGTAGAAGGGTGATCGTGCATGTGAGAAGGATTCCTATTGGGTGATGGGAGCGGCATGTCTGACGTGTTTATTTGTGAGGGATGATTAGTGTCCAAGGAACTACTGTTTACCCTAGGTTGTGGTGAAGTAGGATAAATATCTAATGGGGGTGGGGATGGCGGTTAGTTGGGGCATAAGTGGGTACGGGCTTAGCAGGTGACCCATTTTTAGTGTAAAGATTTTTGAATTGGGATTCTACCTCTTTTAGTGGGCTTATCATTTGGCCATCCAACGTTTGGTGGAAGGTTGTGTCACTTTGGTTGAAGGTAGTATCGAGTTGATCGTATTTATTAGTTAGTGGAATTTGTTTATGATTCGCAATTGTGGCAGTGTTAATATTAATAATTTTTGAAGGAGATAAGGTAGTAGACATACATGGGAGATGAGTGTCAGCTTCATGTTTATATGCATGTAGTGTGGATCTAGTGGAGCTAGTATGGGTGGATGGTGTCTTCTTCGGAAATGTGACAGTCTTCCACTCCGAGGTTGTAGATGTTGTGGCGTTTGTATTGGTTTATTTTCCATTAGGAGATGTCAAGTGATTTGGTTGCGTGGCTTTGGATGGGCAGTGGGTAGTGACATGTCCCAGGCGTCCATAGCTGACACATAACATGTTAACTCTCTCATAGTGAATTGGTTGACGATGAGTTCCTATAAAAACATGGGATTTTAAGGGTTGTTCCAATGGGAATTCAATGCATAATATGGCATAACGTCCCCTTAGCATTGAGGAGGTACAGGTATCAACCTTAAGGAGTTTCCCTAGTTTATTTCCCACTTGGTATAGTATGTGGGAGTCATAGAATTCCGTGGGTAACTCCGGTAGTCTTGCCCAAATCGCCGTATAGGTGATTTTCGAATTTGATGCTAGAAATTTAGATTCACACCTTCTAACAGAGAGAAAGTGGCCTAACACGAACCACGGTCCCTCGTGCAATGCTTTTGACATGTTTTCTTTGTGTTGGTATTTAATAAGAAAAAAGTCAATGCCTAAGTCTGTGAGAGCTAGAGGCTCAGTGGGTTGCCATAGTTGTTGTAGTTTTTGTTTGAGTGTAGTGTGTCCTATTTTCTTGCTCTATACTTTGATAATAATAGAGTGTTGCCAAGGTTGGTACAATCTATTTTTATCGTCAGTAGTTATGGGAATGAAGTTATCATACTCTGAACCCTCCAATGTCTCAGCGGACATGTCAATATGGTTATGGTTTTCAAGAACTGTAGGGATTGAGGAAGCATTGGTGTGGACTAGAGCATGTAGGAAAGAAGGTTTTGTATTCTGGGTAGCTAAGAATCAATGAGCATTGTTTGTGAGTCAGTGGAGTCTAGAGTAGGTTTAGGAGGAGGAGAGGCCATTTGGTGAATGGGGAAGAACAGGGAAGAGTAAGTTTTTTAGTGAGAAGGTAGAGAGTCTCTCTCTACATCTCTTACGGATGTCCCAAAATAGTTAATTGCAGTCATTAACGTATTATTCCAATTTGAATGGACAATTTTTTTTAATTTTCATTTTTAATAAAAATATTTTATTTTATTATTGTATAGATATTTAAATTCAAAAATCATAACCAATAATTGATTATTAACTAGATAACTAATTATCAACTACTTATATCATGTGGCTTTTTTCTAGGGATCTTTATACAAATAATCGGCTATATTTATTGTTTACTTTCTCTAGCCACATACAAAGATTATACATTTATTATACACATATAATATATAAATTATATATACATTATACCTCTACCGGCCATTTTTAGTTTAAGCGGTTAGGTAGGCGGCTATTTGGGTTAATTCTTCTTTTTTCTAGGCTGTCACTTGGCTTAAGGAGATAACTTTTTCCTCTTCTTTTAATAATATAAAGATTGGAGATCTAAAATCTAATCTGTGATACAACTACTAGTAAATTTCCGGCATACTTTACTATTTGTTATGCATATTTTCACATAAAATTGGGGAGGATGCGAGAACTAATTGGATCAGCAATGCTTAGGAGAAACTTGGATTTTTGTTGTTGTTGATATTAGGGACAATATTAGCAATTACTTATGTACTAGGAGACACTTAGATTCGAACTAAATTATGCCAAACCTTTTTTTATTCACAAAACTATATAAATGGCTACCCTTTCGGCTCTTGTGTACTAACTACTTAAATAGTCTCGCTCCTGAAATCTTTAGACAAAATATGAACCTAAATTAAATTTATGGGTGCTTTTGCAAATTTAGTACTAGTAGCTTTATTTTTGGCCACTTGGCTGATTCCCTTTGTCGCCAAGGTTAAAAAGAAAAAACAAAACATTGTATGAATCAAACATTGGGATTTCTCAGAAAATAATTGATAAGCATTGATGTGTGGCTAGAATTCATGGTTTAACGTATTATGTGCCTTACATTTTATGTGCATTAATGATAAAAATACACTTCGTGTGAGCATAATGGAGTCTATTTCATGTGTAGGTGAATTGGAGATGGAAGCCGAGCTAAATGGATGCATAATCGTCAAAAATAAGCTCAAGAGTCAAAAAGGAGTGAACCTGGCTATAGCCAGGCGTTTGGGCTGTAAAGCCTGGCCTAGCCAGGCGTTTGGGGGGCGTTTGGGCCCTAACGCCAGGGGTTGCCAAGCGTTAGCCAGGCTTTTGGCCTGTAACACCTGGTCCTCAATCCAGCCCAGTCCGAGTTTTAAAGGCTTTAAGTGTTTCCCGATTTGACTAGAAGTATCCTACACGTTTAGGGTTTGTCCCAAAAACATATAAATAGACCCAAAAATATAACTTTGAAAGACTTATGCCATTGGAGACAAGAGGAGATCGGGGAACACTACTCAGAATATCAAAACATTGATTTTTACATCCTTTATTCCTTACTCTGTAATTTAATTATGCAAGTTATTTTGGATTTGATTACTATGAGCATGAGTAGCTAATTTATTTAATCTAAGGTTTTGGTGGAACCCGTTGGGGAATGACGTTATTGCGATATTAATATAGTTTTGATTGGTTGATTAAACTCTATTTGTTCAACTATGTTTTTGTTGTAGTTAATTGAATGGCCATCAATTAGTTGTGCCTATTTATTATGTATCCACTTGAGAGAGAGTGCATATTTAGGTAGTTGTTTGAACAACA
>ML370493.1:53578-112641 GCA_005239525.1 Nicotiana knightiana | reverse complement strand
ATGGATGCAAATACATCGAAAATACGCTCAAGAGGCGAGGAGGAGTGCACCGGGCTATAGTTGAGCGCCAGAGCCCAAACGCTTGGCCCTTCCTGGCGTTAGAGTCCAAACGCCAGCCCTAGCCTGGCGTTAGCCAGGCGTTGGAGTCCAAACGCCAGCCCTAGCCTAGCATTATCCAGGCGTTAGCCTCATAATGCCAGGCCCCTGTTTCGGTCAATTCCGAGTTTGGACAAGTTTAAGTGCTACACATTTAGGGTTTGTCCTAAGCATATAAATAGACCCCTAAAACACAACTTAACAAGGAGATTGGAAGGCAGACGAAGGATTCGAAGAGAAGAAACCATTGAAGTGACAAAACATTGATTTCTACATTTTTTATTCATTAATTTGTAGTTCAATTATGCAATTTATTTTGGGTTTGATTACGAACATGTCTAGCTAACTTCTTTAATCTAGGGTTTTGGTAGAACCCGTTGGGGATGAATTTATTGCGATATTAATATATTTTGGTTGATTATTCTCTATTTGTTCAACTACGTTCTTGTTGTAGTTGATTGAAAGGGCCCTCAATTAGCTGTTCCTATTTATTATGTATCTACTTGAGAGAGAGTGCATATTTAGGTAGTTGTTTGAACAACACCACTCCCGGAGTATAGACGAAAGTCATAACCGAGGGTTTAGAGGTTGGATTAGAGATAACGATACCTCGGGTGCAATCTAAAGTGAACTGTAATGCAATCTAGCTAGCGTAACTTGAGAGAGTGCGTCTAGTAAATTATCATAATTACTTGAGAGAGATTTGTGATAGATAGGGCGTTCATGATTGATAGAGATGACTAATTAAACTATAAGAAATATCTGAGAAAGAATTCACCAATGGGGGAAACCATAACCTTAGACCTTTATTATCATTGTTTACACTGTATTGTTAGTTAATTGCTAGTTTATTATTTTGTTATTAGATTTAGTAAACATCACCACTTGATATTCAAAAGTCTTGAGAAAATTGATTGAGTAAAAGTTGCGTATTCTGACGAATTAATTGATACGTAAATTCCCTGTGGGATCAACTCTGGGCGTAATACCCCGGATTATATTTACAACGCCCGCTTAGTCTTTTATTAGACATAGTTGAGCGTGATCAATAACATGCTGAGGTTATTCTTGCTCATTCTTTCTGTTGGCGTCTCTATCCCTGAAGTGATTTTTGGCTCGATCACTGAGGAACTCTCAAAGGTGGACCTCGTTGAATAATCGAGCTACCTCTTCTCTCAACTCTCTGCAGTCTTCAGTCCTATGGCCATATGTGCCATGATACTTACACATTAAGTTTGGATTTCTTTGGGAGGGGTCGGTCTGTATAGGCCTGGGACACCTGGTGTCTTTCATCCTTCCGATAGCTAATACAATCCCCGATGCATCAACACTGAAATTGTTCTCCGATAATCGAGGCGCTTCTGTGGGATCTGCATATTTATCGAAGCCAGTTTTGCTCATTAGTCCCCGAGAATTCTGCCCTCGATCACCCATTTGATTGTTCCGGGGGGAGTTGCGTCCTGGACCGTTAATCCTTCGATCTGAAACATACGGTTGATACTGATCCTTATTCTGCCTTGATTCTCTATCAATATCTCTCCGATTTTTACCTGTCGACTGGTTTGGATGTACTGAACCTGAAGGGGCTCCCAATTGGTCGTCCTCGACCCTAATCTTCGACCGATATCGGTTGTGAACATCTGCCCAAGTCAAAGTCGGGTACTTGATCAAGTTCTGTTTCAACTGGCGTGATGCGATCGAACTTCACTCGTTTAATCCTTGGGTGAAAGCTTGAACAACCCAATCATCAGTGACCGGTGGTAATATGCGTTTCATTTGGAATCGAGACACGAACTCCCTTAGCATCTCATTATCCCTCTGCTTTACTTTGAAGAGATCCGATTTTCTTGTAGCAACCTTTATGGCCCCAAGATGTGCCTTTACAAACGAATCCGCCAACTTGGCGAACGAATCGATAGAGTTCGGCGGCAAGTTGTGGTACCAAATAATAGCTCTCTTCGACAGGGTCTCCCCGAATTTCATTTAGCAGTACAGACTTGCTTTCATCATCCTCCAAATCATTACCTTTTACGGCGCACGTATAGGAAGTAACGTGCTCATTAGGGTCCGAGGTCCCATTATATTTGGGTATTTCAAGAATTCAAAACTTCTTCAGAATGGGCTTTGGAGCCGTACTCGGAGGGAATGGTTTTTGTACGAACTTCTTAGAATCCATTCCTTTTAAGATTGGTGGTGCCCCCGGTATCTGGTCAACTCGTGAGTTATAAGTTTCTACCTTCTTGTCGTTAGCCTCGATTTTATTTTTCTCCCGATTCTATTCTCTTAGTAAGCTCCTCGAGCACCCTCATTATAGCAGGATCGGTTGTCGAAGTATTATTACCCGATCTTTCAGGTACTGGCTCAGTACGACGAGTAACCCCTTGCTCGACCCTATTTGGTGCCCTGTGCTGATTTTGCAATTGAGCAATGGCGTTTTGTTGGGCTTGCAACATTTCAAATATAATTTGGAGACTGACTCCTTCGTCTCCTCTGCCGTGTGTACCTCGACCATCAGTTCTATCCTCTCTGCGTACACTTCCCTCGGGGTCTGCGCCTAAATTCGCATTTAAGTCAACATGAGAACTGGCATCAACCGGGTTGATGGGCGGTTCTTCTCCGAGGTCGGCCTGTGGCACCTCGATTTCTAGGGTGATAACATTCTCGTTTTCTCCGTGGACTCAGAGGCTGTTGTAACCGTGTGTAGATGCGTTTTGGGAGTTTGACATATTTCAACCTGAAAACAAAATTCTTGACAAGAAACAAGCGTAAAATAGTGTGTCATACCAGAATTAGCACTGAACAATCACTATTATCCTTAGCCCCACGGTGGGTGCCAAACAGTTTACCTCGAAATACGAGTAACAATTAAACTTGTAATATGGTTATAAGGATACATGATCTAATTCAACGCCAATTGATAAATGACTAAATAAATAAACGAGTTAAGCGATTAAAATGAATCAAACCAGTGCCGTTTTCAAGTTATCGACCTCGATTTGGATTAGGCTCGAGACCAAGTGTTGAGAATAATAAGAATAATAAGAACAGTAGAAAATTATAAGTAAATAAGAAGCAGCATATTGTTATTTCTCCGTGAAATGAATGTCATGTAATCTATGTAATCTGCCTACAAATGAACAGGGTTCCTCATAATATAGTAGATGAATCCTAAATAAGTTATAACTCTAATCTCGGAAACAAAATACATGATTGATATCAATAGCCGTTTATGGTCCTGTCAATCCCGAGATTCCCGCCGAGATTTGTGGTCGATTACGGATATATCGTTATTCTGTTACTCGATGTCGATCTTGCTTGATCTCGATCCTCCAGTCTCCGTGTTCTTAAGCTCGACCTTGCTTTGATACAGACTTAATCTCCAGGCATACCTTTGAGCCCCTAAAATTGGATATGGTCGATTTTAACCGTATACAAAAGTAATTGTCATGTTGACAACCAATTGCCACGTTACAAAAACTCGTACACTTTGTTTTTGTATATTCAATTAATTAGCATCAAATATGCGTTTGAGGTTTCTATTTAAAATTAAATCCTACATACAGTGTGGAAATATTGTCAGTATTTGACCCAAAGAAAAAAAAAAATTATTGTCCTTATGCAACATGTGGAGAATGCAGAGAAGATCGCCAAATACTTACCCATATCCGTAGTTTATACCAACCTAATATATAAATTTAAAAGCGTGTATTTCATGACTTGATATACACGTAATACGTGTAATGCACGTGTCGAGATAGGGTCATGCTGGTAATTTTTTACCTGATAGAGTCAAAGTGTTATTGACGGCTTATTAGGGAAGGATAGGCAAGGATGAAAAAACATAGGAGGAAAGGGGGGTGCATAAACTTTCTTTAAATCAATACACTTAAGTTTTAACTAACACAGCCGTGCCTTGTAAAATTGGTATGCTACAATGGATGTATGTAGAGACTTTAATTATCAAAACTTTTCCATAGAAAGAAGAAGAATGGACTTAACCTAACCAGCATTATTACGATTCGTGTCCTCCAACATGAATGAGTCAAAGCTCCTTCTTGTCGGCTTTATTAGTGAATAAACTCTAAAACTGGCATGTGCAATGTTTCTTGATGATTTCTTCTTGGTTTCTTTGGTTACCTTTTTCATATAAATCGACATAATGTCGTGAAATAAAAGAGTCTTCTAGCTAAAAATTTACCATATGAATTATACTATTACGAGCTCAAGATTAGTATCTTTTATCGTCACTCATGTTCAACTAAATTTTCTTATTCTTTGACGAAAAAATGATGGGAAAAAAACTGATCTGATCAATTTTTCATTCTCTCATACAGCTGAGTGTAATTGCACAATGAACCTTATGAAGTATAGAGACGTGAAATCCACATATTTTACAGAAGAAATGATACAAAATAATCAGTTACAATTGAATACAGAAAAAAGAATTCTACAAGAAAAATAGATGAATAATATCCTAGCTACAAAGGTCTCATTTATTTATTTTACTTATTCTTATGTCTTTAACATAAAGATATTATGTGAAACAGGTCATATAACTAAAAGAATATTTGTAAATAATCTCATAATCATTGAACTCCATTTTAAATGGAGTTTTTTTTTCATCAAAGAAAAATCCTTTTTCAAGATTTTTTTTCCCCAATGTCTTCTTAATGAAGATGATGACTTTGGAATGAGTTTCGACAACTCTACATAATTTGAATACATAAAAAAGAAACGAAGAGACATAAAGTTGAAGAACAACCGAAAGGGAAAAACGCAAAGCTAAAAGATTTGAAAAGAAAATAGGCCAGATTTTTATGGTGTTTTACGGATCGGAGTGTTTAGAGGATAATTGCAATAACGTAAGAAGGACAAATAAAGAAGAATTCTTTTTTAAAGCGATGTGAACAATGGGACCAATGAAGTACCTGCATGCTGAAATGAATGCGATCAAATTAAACTAAGAGATGTATTATTTTTCTTTGATCGCTGATTCAGATATTACTAACTTAATTAGCTTTGGATCTTGAAATGTTGGTTTCCTTAAAATGATAAAGAAAAGTCAAAGCATGAATCGAATTTCTATTGATATGCAACAAAATATGCACGTGGTGATTTCAACTAACCATTCTTTGATACCTAGAAAAAAATGGCATATGGAATACCGGACTTGAGGTGGGAAAATGGTTTTGGTTGCAATTAAGAAACTCAAAACGCTATAAGTCAGAGAAATAGTTCTATATCTATGTTAATTAATGGGAGATCTTGAGGTAATTAGCAATTTCAAACACGTTTTATTCCAAAATAAATACATATAATATGATCAAAAGCCAAAAGTCGTGCATGCATGGCGCTGTTCAAATTTTTATTGGTCATGTGATTATGTTGCAGTCCTCCGAATTAAGAATCTAAGATTCCAAAAACGTGGTGGTTTGCTAGTTTCTCAAATTTGGTGTATTATTAAACTACAATAAAAGATATAGTCAAAAATTATTTCTCAATCATTTTAGCCAATTTTATGCGTGGAATCTGGTGTCTAGGTGAGGAAATTTCTTCACTTTTCTCAATCATTTTAATCAATTTTAAGCGTGGAATCTGGTCTCTAGATGAGGAAATTTTCCCACCTAATACACAAATTTTGTCACGAGGCGCTGACTAGGATTCAGCTAAGAAGTCTAGCGAACCAATAGTCAAAGGAAAATCGCTTATTTTTTACTAGTTCTTTAACAACAATTTAACTTAGTAGTGTAACTGTAGCTTTTTATAAGTGTCGGGGTCCAAATCCCAAAAACTACAAATCATCATCAACCTTAAGCTTATATTCTATAGTGTTGGGTTTTGAGACAAGTTATGCAATAATTAGTAATGTAAGAATTATAATGTGGAGATTAGTGCAATAGTGAGATTATTAATGTAAGAATTATTACATGTCAAATATTTGATTTTGATATATTACAAATTAATATACAATATATGATTTAAAATATATGCTTTCCCTTTAAACATATTAAGTGTTTGTTTATCCTATCCAACATGAAGATCGATAATACATATATTCCCACAACTTATGCCTGATATTATTATTAAGAGGAAAAAAAAAAGTAGCAACAAAAACATCCTACTAACAATGCTGAAATTTTTTTTGTTACCATCAAAGAATGTGGTACAGTGGATGATGCTGTTATTCCCTTAATTAGAGGTTTCAAATTCGAGCCCTAAGTATAGAAAAATCATTGGTGGGAGCGCTTTCTCCGAATAATGGGACTCTATGAAGCACGAATTCGAATATAATCGGGCTCCAATGCAGATACCAGACATCAGATGGGAAGAAAAAAAAAAAACAATGCTGAATTTTATGTTGAAATTATCTACATACTACAGCAACCAAACAACACTGGCCAAAAGCTGTTACCGAAGCCTGATTAGGGCTCAGTCTGCTGACGAAACAAAGATGAAATCTCCACACTTCTCGTGTTAATCCTCTGGACAAATTTAGGTGTATTAGGATGTCGATATCCACATTCTATAGAAAAGATCATCTGCGAGACTGCATCCTTATTTTATTAGGCAGATGAGATCAGTACTGAATCTTCTGATAAGATAAAGATGAACACCCAAACATATCTCTTTAGTTCTCCGCTTCAAACTAGCATCCAAGAAACTAGGCTACTTGGCATGATAATACGAGAGCACTACATCTAACGTAATATGCTCTCCACACGTCTACTGGCAAATTGATATGCAACCGAGAGGAACTAACAAGTATAAAAAACTACGCCTAAATTTTAAGTAAGTTTAGCTTGGCTATATGAATATTCATTGATCATGTTCATGTCGCTCTATTTAAGTTCATCAAAGACTAATATTATATAAAAATAAAAATAAAAATAAAAAGCACTAGAAGTTCTCTACATTTTTTAGTGGATAAACGTACCCAAAAAATAATATGTTGAAGCTAATCCCGTAGAGGTCTCGCGTTCATGTAAGGTATCTGGGAGGCCAACAAAGTTTTGTTCTTTGTGTTCGCGATGTAGGTCGCGCGTTCGCGAAGCAGTGAGGTATTAGCTCTACGCGTTCACGTAGAGACGCTGGTATATGGGGTCATCAGGCATTTAGTCTACTCATTCGTGATGAGGGTCCCGTGTTCGCGAAGGGTAAGGCAGTGTAAGCTTCCGTGTTCGCGAGTGGTCTCTCGCGTTCGCCGAGAAGGTTTTGGACTGAAGGAATTTTTATACTTCGCGAACGCGAGACAGTGTCCGTGTTCGCGAAGAAGGATTTACCTGGGCAGCAGATTATATTTTAAAATCGAGTGTTTAGCAATTTTTATCATAACTTCAGTTAGAGAGCTCACGTTTAGGCGATATTTTGAGGGCTTCTCAGAGGCAACGATTGGGTAATTATTCTTTACTTGTTTTTGTTATTTCCCACTAATATATCGTTAATTTTATCATTTAATTAAGGTTTTGGGTTCAGAAAATAGGGGAAAAAGTGGGAAAGTTCTTCAACCGAATTTTGGGGTTTTGATTGAGATTTTGATATCGGATTTGAGTAATTTTGGTATAGGTAGACTCGTGGTTGAATGGGTGTTCGTATTTTGTCACTTTTACCCGATTTCGAGACGTAGGCCCGGGTCGACTTTTCGGGGCGATTTTTGAAGTTCTTGTTAAAGTCTTGATTTCATTAATTAGATGAGTTTATTATAGTTGCATTTATAATATGTAATTATTTTTGGCTATATTTGCGCCATTCGTAGTCGGAAAATCGAGGAAAAAGCGTTCTTGTTGATTGATTGAGCTTAGCTCGAGGTAAGTGGCTTGTCTAATCTTGGATGAGGGAAATCCCCTTAGGATTGGATACTATTGTGCAAATTCTGTGATATGTGAGTGTCGTGTACGCGAGGTGACGAGTGCGTACACGGTCTGATTGTTGAAAATTTTTGTTTTTACTGAACAAGTAACCTGTTATACCTTAAATGAGTCATCTCGGCATGTGTAATTATCTTTTTTGGCCTAATATCGCGTGTCTGCGTGTCTTATATGTTTATATGAAATCTGTGCAGCATGCTTAGTTAAATTCCTGTTTTTCCTTGATTTGTATTAGTCTTAAACTGTAGGATTCATGCTGTTAATTGTTGTTTCCATCGGTTTCGAGCTATGTGTTTACAATTGGTACTACGAGGCTGTACCTCGGAAGATTCCCTTGCATATTTACTTTTGGGGCTACGAGGCGGTACCTCAGGAGATCCCCCTGCATATTTACTTTTGGGACTATAAGGCGTTACCTCAGGAGATCCCCTTGCATATTTACTTTTGGTACAACGAGGCGGTACCTCGAAAGATCCCCTATTGAGTATTTACTTCTAGGACTACGAGATGATATCTCGGAAGCTCCCTTGTTGTTTACCTCCATGTGTTGTGTTGTTACTTTTCTCTCAATTTTCTTTGTTAAATTATCAGTCTTTCATCATATTTTTATATTTTTTTGTCTTGTCATTATATCACAGTAGGGACCTGACCTGACCTCGTCACTACTTTACCGAGGTTAAGCTTGGCACTTACTGGGTACCGTTGTTATATACTCATGCTATTCTTCTGCACATATTTTGTGTGCAGACCCATGTACTTTCTACCAGCCCCGCTACTAGTCGAGAGTTTTTTTTATGGCTTTCGGAGACTTTAAGGTATATCTGCCAGCGTCCGCAGACCTCGGAGCCCCCCTCTATCCCTTATGTTATTCCTCCTTTATTTTTCCTAGTTACTGATGTATAAATACACTTAGAACAAATTCTTAGAGCTTGTGACTCGTGTATACCGGGTTTTGAGAATTGTGTATACTCGAGTGTTGGTTTACTTGTACATGCTAAGCGGCATTTTTCAGTTATATAGTTATCTGTTGAAGTTTAGTTGTTAAATTCTGCTTTGTGTTCAATTATTCTGCGATTACTAGGCTTACCTTATCGTAGAGACTAGGAGTCGTTACGATGACTTACGCAAGAAGATTTGGGTCGTGACAAGTTAGTATCAGAGGTCTAGGTTCATAGGTTTTATGAGTTACAATCAGGTTTAATAGAGTCTCGCGAATCGGTACAGAGACGTCTGTACTTATCTTCGGGAGCCTATGGAACTGGTAGGAAAACATTTCACCTCTTTGATTCCTTGTCGTGAAATTGTTGACTTCAGAATTCTAAACTTCTTTCTTCTATTCTCTCACAAATGGTGAGGACACGTACAGGCGAATCAGATGACCAGACACCCGTGGCCCCTGCTATAGCCACGAGAGGCTGGGGTAGAGGCCGATGACGTCCATATGGAGAAGCCAGAGCACCCACACGAGCTTCTATCTGAGCATGTTCAACACCTTGGCTCAAGCTGGATTGATTCACTTTCACCTGCCACATCTCAGGCCAGGGGAGGAGCACTGACTCCCACCGCCCGTACTCCAGAGCAGCGGGTTCAGGTCGACCAGGTTCCTGAGATCATACCAATGCAGATGGTAGCTCCAGTTAAGCCTGAGGTTAGGGCATCAGTTTCTGAGGCGGAGCAACTCAGGCTTGAGAGGTACAAAGTACCACCCTCCTACTTCCAGTGGCTTGGCATCAGAGGATGCCCAGGGTTTTCTTGAGGAGTGTCACTGTATCCTCCGTACTATGGGTGTAGCGGAGTCGAGTGGGTTTTTTTTCACTACGTTCCAGCTTAGAGGAGCGGCTTATCAGTGATGGCGTGCTTATGAGTTGGGTAGTTCGGCTGAGGCAGCTTCCTCACTTGGATTCAGTTCTCGGATATGTGCTTGAGGGGGTATGTTCTGTAGAGTCTTAGAGATGCATAGCATGCGAAGTTTGAGCAGTTGCGCCAGGGTTCTATGACTGTGTTAGAGTATGCGGTTCACTTTGGCGATTTGGCTAGACATGCACCAACCTTGGTTGCTACAGTTCAAGAGAGGGTCCGTCGATTTATCGAGGGGCTCAACCCTAATATCAGACTTAGCATGGCTCGAGAGTTAGAGATGGATATTGCATACCAGTAGGTTGTGGGGATTTCTAGGAGATTGGAGGGAATGCTGACTCGGGAGAGAGAGGAGAGAGAGGCCAAGAGGCCTCTAGAGTCTAGAACTTATAGTGGTACTCGTGCCCCTGCGGCAGCTCGTCATGGTAGGGGCTATTTGATTCGCCCTGTTCATTCAGCACTTCAAGTCGCCAGTGGTATTTCGCCCCTCCTAGGACCTATGAGCCTTATTATGCACCATTAGTGTCTATTTCACCTCCTGCACGGGGTGCTTTCAATGGCCAGTCCAGCCGACCTGGCCCGAGCCAGCCACAATAGCCACGTCCTTTGAGAGCTTGTTTTGAATATGGCGACACTCGCCATATGGTGAGGGATTTCCCCAGACTTAGGAGGGGTGCACCTCCACAGACTACTCAGGCACCGCGTGCTCCTCCAGGTCCCCAAGCTATGATTACGGCAGCAACTACTACTCCACCTGCTCAGACACCTCAACGTGGAGGTCGGGTAGGTAGAGGTCTCCCTAGAGGGGGAAGCCAGGCCAAACATTATGCTCTTCCTGCTCGTACAAGGCAGTTGCTTCCGACTCTGTCATTACATGTATTGTTCCGGTCTGTCATAGAGACGCATCATTTTTATTTCACTTAGGCTCCACTTATTCCTACGTGTCATCTTATTTTGCCCCGTATTTGGACGTATTCCATGATTCTTTGAGTTCTCATGTTTATGTGTCTACACATATGGGAGATTCTATTATTGTGGACAGTGTGTATCGGTCGTGTTTGGTTGTTATTAGTGGTTTTGAGACCAGAGCTGATTTATTATTGTTCAGTATGGTAGATTTTGATATTATTTTAGGCATGGACTGGTTCTCGCCCCATTATGTTATTCTTGAGTGTCATGCCAAGACCATGACATTGGCTATTCCAGGATTACCCCGGTTAGAGTGGAGAGGTACCTTAGATTATACTCCTAGCATAGTTATTTCATTTCTGAAGGCTCAACGAATGTTTGAGAAGAGGTGTGACACGTATCTAGCTTACGTGAGAGATTTTAGTATTGATACCCCTATAAGTGAGTCAGTTACAGTAGTGAGGGATTATCCAGATATATTTCTAGCTGATATTCCGGGCATGCCGCTCGATAGGGATATTGACTTCTGTTTTGATTTGTTGTTGGGCACACAACCCATCTCTATTCCTCCATATCGTATGGCTCCCCCTGAGTTGAAGGAGTAGAAGGAGCACTTACATGAGTTGCTTGATGAAGGCTTCATTCAGCCCAATGTATCACCTTGGGGTGCTCTTGTCTTGTTTGTGAAGAAGAAGGATGGTTATATGCGAATGTGTATTGATTATCGCCAGTTGAACAAAGTTACAGTGAAGAACAGGTATTTATTGCCTCGTATTGATTACCTATTTGATCAGTTACAGGGTGCCAGAGTGTTTTCCAAGATTGACTTGCGCTCAAGCTATCATCGGTTGAATATTCGGGAGCCAGATATCCCGAAGACTGCTTTTAGGACTCGGTATGGTCACTACGAGTTCCTTGTGATGTCATTTGGTTTGACTAACGCCCCAACAACATTAATGCACTTGATGCACAGTGTGTTCCGGCCCTATCTTGACTCTTTCATCATTGTATTCATTGACGACATTTCTGGTGTACTCTCGGACTCGGGAGGATCATGAGCAGCACATGAGGACAGTGCTTCAGACCTTGAGAGAAAAGAAGTTATGTGAAATTTTTTTGAAGTGTGAGTTTTGGATAGTCTCAGTGGTATTTTTGGGTCATGTAGTGTAAGTGATGGGATCAAAGTGGATCCGAGGAAGGTTGAGGCAGTGCAAAGTTGGCCCAGATCGTCCTCAACTATGGAGATTCAGATTTTTCTTGGTTTGGCGGGGTATTACCGTCAATTTGTGGAGGGTTTCTCATCTATCGCAGCACCTATGACTAGGCTGACCTAGAAGGGTGCTCCATTCAGGTGGATAGAGGAGTGTGAGGAGAGGTTTCAAAAGCTCAAGACAACTTTGACTACGGCCCCAATATTGTTATTGCTTACCAGTTCGGGATCTTATACTGTATATTATGATGTGTCACAGATTGGTCTCGGCATGATTTTGATGTAGGACGGTAGGGTGATTTCCTACGCGTCTAGACAACAGAAGGTGCATGAAAAGAACTATCATGTACACGACCTTGATTTAGAAGTTATTGTTCATGCCTTGAAGATTTGGCGGCACTATTTATACGGTGTTCCTTGTGATATATACATCGATTATCAGAGTTTGCAGCATCTGTTCAAACAGAAGGATCTTAACTTGCATCAGCGGAGGTGGTTGGAGCTGCTTAAGGATTATTATATCACCAATTTGTACCATCCCGGGAAGGCCAATGTGGTGTCTGATGCCTTGAGTCGCAGGGAGGAGAGTTTGGGGAGCTTAGCATATCTACCAGCAGCAGAGAGGCCATTGGCGTTGGATGTTCAGACCTTGGCCAACCAGTTTGTTAGATTGGATATTTCTGAGCCGAGTCGAGTTTTGGCTTGTGTGTTCTCTTAGTCTTCTCTTTATGATCGTATCAGGTAGCGTCAGGATGATGACCCCATCTGTTTGTCCTTAGGGACACGGTTCAGCACAATGATGATAAATAGGTCACAATTGGAGATGACGATACTTCGAGGATGCAAGTCAGGCTATGTGTGCCCAATATAGATGGATTGCGTGAGTTGATTCTCCAGGAAGCTCATAGTTCGCGGTACTCCATTCACCCGGGTGCCCCGAAGATGTATCAAGACTTGAGGCAGCATTATCGTTGGAGGAGAATGAAGAAGGACATGGTAGAGTATTTGGCTCGGTGTCTAAATTTCCAGCAAGTGAAGTATGAGCATCAGCGACGAGGTGGATTGCTTCCGAAGCTAGATATTCTGGAGTGGAAATGGGAGTGGATCACTATGGATTTTGTTGTTGGTCTTCCACGGACTTAGAGGAAGTTTGATAAAGTTTGGGTGATTGTGGATAGACTGACCAAGTCAGCTCATTTCATTCCTGTGATGACTACTTATTCTTCCGAGCATCTTGCTCGAGTTTATATCCGCAAGATTTTCAGGCTTCATGGCGTGCCGGTATCTATCATCTATGATCAGGGTACGCATTTTACATCACGATTCTAGAGAGCCGTACAACATGAGTTAGGTACCCGAGTTGAGTTGAGCACATAATTTCACTCTCAGATGGACGAGCAGTACGAGTGCACTATTCAGATACTGTAGTATATGCTCCGTGCGTGTGTGATGGAGTTTGGGGGTTCGTGGGATTAGTTCTTGCCACTTGCGGAGTTTTCCTATAGCAACAATTATCAGTCGAGCATTTAGACGGTGCCGTATGAGGCCCTGTATAGTAGGCGGTGTCAGTCTCCAGTGGGTTGGTTCGAGCCGGGAGAGGCTAGGCTATTGGGTACAAACTTTGTTCAGGATGCTTTGGAGAAGGTTAAGGTGATTCAGGATCGACTTCATACAACCTAGTCCATACAGAAGAGTTATGCAGATCAGAAGGTTCGCGATGTGGCATTCATGGTTGGAGTGCGGGTCCTGCTCCGGGTGTCACCCATGAAGGGTGTTATGAGGTTCGGGAAGAAGGGCAAGTTGAGACCTAGGTATATCAGTCCTTTTGATATTCTTGAGAGGGTTGGAGAGGTGGCTTACAGACTTGCACTACCACCTAGTCTCTCTGCAGTTCATCCAGTGTTCCATGTTTCCATGCTCTGGAAGTATCACGGCGATCCGTCTCATGTGTTGGATTTCAGCTCAGTCCAGTTGGACAAGAATTTATCTTATGTTGAGGAGCCGGTGGCCATTTTGGATACGCATGTACGAAAGCTGAGGTCAAAGAACATTGATTCTGTGAAGGTTGAGTGGAGGGGTCAACCGGTCGAGAAGGCGACTTGGGAGACCGAGCATGATATGCGCAACCGTTATCCTCATCTTGTCACCACTTCAGGTATGTTTCTATACCCGTTCGAGGACGAACAATTATTTTAAAAGGGGGAGGATGTAACGACCTGGCCGGTCATTTTGATAGTGTTAGCCCCAATCCCCTATTTACTACTTCCTTGTATTATATTATGCTTATGTGACTTGCCGGGAGGATTTATTTTTGGTTTTGGAGTGAAAAGGGACACTTAGTCCCTAAAATGGAAGCTTAAGTTCTAGGAATTTGGCTGTAGTTGAAACTATATGAAGACGATTCTGGAATGGAGTTTCGTCGGTTCCGTTAGCTCCATTGGGTGATTTAGGACGTAGGAGCGTGTCTGGATTGTGAATTGGAGGTTCGTAGCCGAATTAGGCTTGGAATGGCGAAAAGTTAATTTTTTGGGAAGTTTGACCAGGAGTGTACCTTTTGATATCTGGTCGGATTCCGATTTCAGAAGTTGGAGTAGGTCTGTGATGTCAAATATGACTTGTGTGCAAAAATTGAGGTTAATAGGACGTGATTTGATAGGTTTCAGCATCGGTTGTAGAAGTTTGAAGTTTCAAAGTTTATTAAGTTTGGATTGGAGTGTGATTCGTGTTTTTAGCGTTGTTTGGTGTGATTTGAAGGCTCGACTAAGTTTGTATAATGTTTTAGGACTTGTTGATGCGTTTGGTTGTTGTTCCAGGGGCCTCAGGTGGACTCCAGGTGGTTAACGAACTAGAATTGGACTTGTTGGAATTGCAGAAAAATCTGGTGCTTCAGTTGCTGGTTTCCTTCATCGCGTTCGTGAGAGACGTCTCGTGTTCGCGTAAGTTATCTGGGGGGCCAGCGAGTTTTGTTCTTCACGTTCTCGATGTAGGTCCCTCGTTCACGAAGCTGTGAGGTATTAGGTCTCCGTATTCGCGATAGGGATCTCGCGTTCGCGTAGAGACACTGGTCCGTGGGGTCATCAGACATTTAGCCTATGCATTCGTTATGAGGGTCCCGTGTCGTGAAGGGTCAGGCAGTGTAAGCTTCCGCATTTGTGAGTGGTCTCTCGCGTTCACCGAGAAGGTTTTGGGCTGATGGAATTGTTATGCTTCACGATTGCGAGGCAGTTTCCGCATTCGCGAAGAAGGATATACCTAGGCAGCAGATTATATTTCAAAATTGAGGGTTTTGCCATTTTTATCATAACTTGAGTTAGAGACCTCGGATTTAGGCGAGATTTTGAGGGACTTTCAAAGGCAACGATTGGGTACTGATTTTTAATTCATTATTGGTTATATCCCACTAATCTATCGTTGATTTTATCATTTATTTAAGGTTTTGGGTTGAGAAATTAGGGGGGGGGGAAGTGGGAAAGTTCTTCAACCGAATTTTGGAGTTTTGATTGAGATTTTGGATTCGGATTTGAGTAATTTTTTATGGGTGGACTCGTGGTTGAATGAGTGATCGTATTTTGTGACTCTTACCTCGCTCCGAGACATGCGCCCGAGTTGACTTTTTGGGGCGATTATCAATATTTTTGTTAAAGTCTTGATTTCATTTATTAGATTAGTTTTATATAATTGAATTTATAGTATGTAATTATTTTTGGCAAGATTTGGGCTATTCGGAGGCGGAAAATCGAGGAAAAGACGTTCTTATTGATTGATTGAGCTTGGATCGAGGTAGGTGGCTTGCCTAACACTTTGTGGGGGAAATCTCCTTAGGATTGGATCCCATTGTGAAAATTCTGTGATATGTGAGTGCCGCGTATGCAAGGTGACGAGTGGGTACACTGGCTGATTGTTGAAAAATCTAGTTTATACTGACCAAGCAGCCTGTTATACCTTAAATGAGTCATCCCAGCATGTTTAGTTATCATGTTTAGCCTAATATCGCTTGTCTACGCGTCTTAAATGTTTATTTGAAATATGTTCAACATGCTTAGTTGAATTTCTGTTTTCCTTGATTTTATAGTAGTCTTAAACTATAGGATTCATGTTGTTAATTGTTGTTTCCATCAATTTCGAGTTGTGTGTTTATGTTTCGGACTATGAGGCGGTACCTCTCAACAAGCAGGCAACAACAGATACTTGATCTAAGTCCATAAAGTTTAAACGTTTGAGTTCAAGAATCTTTAGAGAGTATGGTGATCTCGATATCTTTATCGGAACTGGAGGTTCAGCTAGGAGCTAAAAGAATGATGTTGAAATAAAAAAATAAAGAAACCTTTCAAGAATTATAGGAACACTCCATGTTAGTTCCGAAGGCAAAATACAAACTTTATTATAGGACTACAAATATAAAGTCATGCACAAGTACTAACCTGCAGATACTTGTAAACATAAACATTAATTTATACCAGGATCTTGGACATGATAATCTTACACATAATCGTTACAGAAAACATACCTGAAGCGGGATTACCGTAAATTAGAAGCGTTAATTGAAATTGGTTTCTCGCCCCTACTTTCGTTACAGCCGCCTTTAGTGATGGAAAAGAAGAATATAATAGGTGTTAACCCTAATAGGTGGGGAGATGACCAATTTATAGAGGTTCTTATTTAGTCCGAGACGTCCATCAATTAATCGATCGGACGGATGAGATTTACGCATTATTAAATATTACCTATGGACCTTAAACCTATTGGGCCACCAATATACGTAGGAAAATCTTACATTCTCCCAATTTGCCCAATAATCACATAATATTAATATTTAATAATATAAACATTAGTTACACGTAAACAAGTATCTTCTATAATGTCCATCATATATACCATAATATGATAAGTTACTAAATGTGAGTTATGGCAGTTATATATAATTTTTCTACATACTCCCTTCCTGTCACGACCCCAAATCCACTAGTCACGAGCTTCTAAAAATAGAGTTTACAAAGCTGATAAGAAGTAAATACATCGTCTATTTGAAAAGTACGTAAATAGAGTTCTATTAATCTAAGACTACCACGAACAAGAGATAGTTACAACACGAACACAGTTACATCTTCAATACCAGCTCCCGTCGATCAAACCTACATCATTAGTCAACATCTGCACGCAAGGTGCAGACGTGTAGTATGAGTACAATGGACCTCATGTACGTAGTAAGTAACAAAACTAACCTTAGGTTGAAGGTAGTGACGAGCTAACACAAAGGTCGGGTCCAATACCAATATTCCGCAATAGTTCATGACGACATAGTACAAGTAATATAAAAGTATCTCAAAAATAAAATTCTCAGCTCGTTCACAATTAAAACAAATAGGCATGTTTTTCAAGTATCTCGGTGAAAACCAAATCTTTTACCGAAATTTGCCAAAAATACGAGTAAGTTTGAAAACCTATGATTTTTTCCAAAAATACTTTCAACAATAAGTAAGATGTTTCATTTTCAGATAGCGTGAGGAAAGTACATCTCTATCTCTATGCCTACATGTCAAGATACAGGTAAAATCATAGATGTCACTAAACCGGGTAGCAGAAGGAAATGCATGTCTATGCACGTATCTCAGGTACGCATGTCAATTGAAGTGCCTCTCGATGATAAACTCATGTACTCAGAATCTCAGAATACTCATTCTATCTCACATTCTCTCGTACCGTGATCCATACTCAGCACACTCAATCACCCAGCACTGTATAATACTCGTTGCGGCGTGCAATCCGATCCATATATATATATATATATATATATATATATATATATATATATATATATATATATATATATATATATATATATATATATATATATATATATATACCCATAAGACTCATCGCAGCGTGAACCCTGATCTTTATATAAATAGCCATAAGGCTTGTTGCGGCGCGCAACCCATATATAAATAGCCATAAGGCTTGTTGCGGCGCGCAACCCATATATAAATAGCCATAAGGCTTGTTGCAGCGTGCAACCCGATCCATACATAAATAGTCATAAGGCTTGTTGCGGCGTGCAACCCCATTCATATATAAATAGGCATAAGACATGTTGCGGCGTGAAACCGACCCATATATAAATAGGCATAGACTTGTTGCAGCGTGCAACCCGATCCATATACATATATATATAATCAGTTGCGCTCACTGGGGGTGTGCAGACTCCGGAGGGGCTCCTTCAGCCCAAGCACTATATTGCTGCGGCATGCAGCCTGATCCCACAAAATATAACCAATATAACATGCTGCGGCGTGCAGCCCGATCCCAAAATATCACTCTCACTCAGTCCTTTGGCCTCACTCAGTCATCAATCTCTCCAGTCTCACTCGCAGGCTCACAATGTCATGTAGATATCCTGACAACAATGATATGACGTATCAATAAATAACAACTCATACTAAGATATGATATAAATGCATGAATGTGACTGAGTACGAAATGTCAATGAAATCAGTGAGATGACAGCATGAAACGACCACTATAGGTCTTAACAATATCCACATAAAGCCTAAGCACGATATCTAGCATGGCTGACAGCTCAGTTACTTTATCACATGGTGAAAACACAAATATAAAAAAAAATAGGGCCATTATACAGTGCCATAGAGACAACAGAGTCACAATTCATAGGGTACACACCCACACCCAATTACACAACATGTAATTCGGGGTTGTATACCCTCAACACTAAGTTTAGAAGAGTTACTTACCTCTAACAAGCAAATTCCAGTACCGAGCAAGCCAACCGATGCTCTAAGAATGCCATCTCCCACGTTCCGACCTCGGAATGGCTTGAAACTAACCAAAAACAACTCAAATACATCAAACAAGGCTAAAGGAATCATTCCTAATCGAAAAAGGTCGAATCTTTAATCAAACGCCCAAAATCGGCCAAAAAGCTCAACCCAGTCCCGCACCTAGGAACCCGAAAAAACTCACAAAATCCATTAACCAATTCAATTACGAGTCCAAAAATAATAGTTTCACTCAAATCCGACTCTGAATCAATGTTCAAAACTCAAAATTTTCATATTATGAAACTTTAGGCCATAACTCTCAATTTCCTCTTTATAAATTCATCAACCAAAGCTAAAATCGAAGATAGATTCACGAAATATAACCAAAACCGAGTAGAGAACACTTACCCCAATTCGTATGGTGAAAATCACCTCGAAAATTGCCCAATTCCGAGCTCCCTAACTCAAAATTTGTTAAACCCTCATTTTAGCACTGTTCTGCCTTGTTTCTTGTGCCAAAAGATCTCGAAACTCACTTTTGATACCTCCAATGGATTTCTTATGAAATTCTATAAACTTTAGGTTCTTGAATCACTCCGTTTGAACTTATATTGAAGGAGATATGTTGGTTTTAATATTTGGAAATAGTGCTGACTTTTAAATACGAAATTTTAGTGGCAATTTCGTAATTAATTTGAAAAATCTAACAACCCAATTCTTAATAAAATGACCATAAACTCCTCATATGATGTTCAAATTTGACGATTCTTTTTGCTCTGGCTCCCTAATTACGATACGGATCTTATGATTCAATAAGAATAAAAATTGGAGCTCAATTGCTTAATGTAGTAACATTTATGCTTGAAGAAACGACGTCGAAACATAAAAAAACAAGCGCAACACAACCCAAACCTATCCAAAACTCACCCGAGCCCCTCGGGACCCCGTTCGAACACACCAACAAGTCCCGTAAAATAACACGGACCTAGTCGAGGCCTCAAATCACGTATAACAACATTGAAACGATGAATCTCACCTCAAATCAAACTTAATGAACTTTTTCAAACCTTTAAAATTCTAATTTTTCCTAATTGGTGCCGAATCTTTCTAGAATATCCAATTGCAAATCCGGGCATACGCCCTAGTCCAAAATTATCATCCGGACCTAACGAAATCATCAAAACTTTAATCCGAGCTAAAATGCTAAAAAGTCCAACTTGGTCAACTCTTCCAACTTAAAACATCAATCATGAAGTTCATTCTTCCAAATCGATTATGTACAGCCTGAAAAACAAAACCGTCGATTTACACAAGTCATAATACATCATACGGAGCTAATCATTTCCGTAAACTACCGAGCGAAGTGCAAATGCTCAAAACGACCTGTCGACTCGTTACATTCTCCCCCACTTAAACATATGTTCATCCTCGAACGTGCCAAGAGTTGTTCCCAAAATCATCAAACCGCCGTATAACCTTACCATGTACATACTCGGGTGTGATCCCATGTCACCCTACTCCATATAGGTTTTATAACACAATATAACTGAAATTTTCTCAATTCAACCTAGCCTACAAGCCTTAGAATCCAATTTCCAATCATCCGGAATTTCTTATAAGATCTGAATCCTGCAACCTGCACACTGTATAAGTCATAAATAATTGTATCAAGCCATAACCATAATCCAAGACACAATCACATGATATACATCATAACTCAAATACTCATAGAAATAATTTCTAATCACCGTAGTTGTTTAAAAATAAATCTGGTACTAGTAGTAAACCTCATATCAAACAAAACCTCGCTATAAAACCTTCATACACTATCGATGATGAAACAAACACGCATAACTCATAACCCTTCATCAAATCAACAAGTCTTGGAGCTCCATCTCCTTCGACAAGAATTACAGCCAAATTCTAGGCCGATCAGCAACATTATCCTTCCAAATGTACCGCAAGCAGATCCGATAGCACCTATTCTAGGTCCGATGACCTCATCTCATCCAGCACAACCGCTCTAGTGACATGCCACATCAATACAATCTAAAGCCACAACCTGTGCAATCCATGCACCAATAAGCAACAAGCCAAGTGTACTCAAACATAGATATGACTCAAGCGAGAGAACCGTCCCGCAAGCTCAACAAGTACCGCCACAACGAGATGATAAAAACCCATCACATGCCGTAGAACAATAACACACGAATATAAAACAAGGGATCATATCTCAATATAACTCAGCTGCAATGTGTGACCCCATCCAAACAATGGTCCATATGAAATACCTCAAGCCACCCTACTCAAAATCAATAACCACACGCAACTCGACATCAGGTACCCAAGGGGCATGATCATAACCACGGAGAAGCAAATGACATAATGCCACACTGACCCGAAAGAACATAACTAATGAGCAATCGATCATGCATCACCCAAATACCCATCTCGCCGAAATTTCGCTATAAGGCCCCAATAGAACCACACCATGTGTGCATATAAACTACGAATCACAACCCCTCGTAGCATAGAAGAGTAACTCAGAGAACATATCAGAACACGAATAAGCTCAACAACAACCTAATGGCACATCCCTCAACAACAGCATTATGGAGTCAAACAATCTGACCCGATGTAGAGTACACATCCGCATTAGACATACCAATGGGCCCCCAAATCAACTCCGGCCATCCCGGAATGGACAAATAGCCCTCCAAAAGTCCACAACGACCTAACCATAACACATACTATCATTTTCACAGTCCACAACCACGAAACAACCTGCATTTGAGACCTATGATCTCCAAATCCATTGAACACATGAATCACCATATCTGGTCCCAACTCTACCACCCAAATGCTTAACACATCTCTCATGAACAATCATCCCACGAGGAATACTTCTCTAATTCTTCCATGCCACATAGCAATATCTGAATATCAGCAGTTGATCAACTAGGAGAGTATCGCCATACCAATGAAGCATCCGTAAATCAAAACGCAATGCGCCTTTTGAAATGTACACTCTCCTCAAGCAATACCAAATAGTAATATCATTCACCTAGTCATCTGAAACCTTCCATATTGTTCACGATTCACGACCTCCCCTTCAAAACTAATCTGTGACCTTGCACATGTAAATCTCAATCCCACACAACACACCGTAGCTATCATGCCATCATATGAAAAGTACGAGAATCTCATAATCAACTCTGAGCCACCGGCACAATACATACCCGATCAGTCATAAACCTTCCATTTGATCCCATCCAGGAGAAAATCACAATATGCAACATTCTCCTCACGCCGGTAGGAAATATCCATCTCAAATCGTGGAAGAAATTATCGAAAACTCTTCGAAACCCATTTGCACATAACCAAGCCATCAGAACTGAATCTCTCTAACTCAACCAGGCCACGCAAGTCATCAAAACCCAAGAGCATTGGCCCAAAACACCTATAGAGACTCACCACATCATAAGTACCCAAAGAAACAATCATATCCATAATCATGCTGATCCAACCTACTACCAAGTTGTCATATTTCTCCGAGTTCCTTCTGAATTACCCTCAAGGTGACAATTCTCTTTGCCATAACATCACAATTCCTAGCGTCAAACCACACCGGCCTAAGGTCCATAAGCCGTTGTATTCCCTCTTAAGCACCCCAAAAGTACCACAACCGAGACACTCACTCTGAAAAGACCTCTTGTGAACATAAAGTCGTTAACTTCACCTTCCTGACACTGAAATGTGTAATCCATAATAATATAGAAATACCACGAGTCTCGATGCCATCCAATGTAAATCTAAGATTCTAGCCATATACAAATCCAAAAAATTCTCAATTGCCACATATGAATCTTGAATTTATTAGAACCCTTTCGAGAGTTATCTACCCAGCTCAAATCTCAATTGCACTGCCCAAGCGGGCCGAACGACCAGTTCCCCATTAGCATGAAAACACCCAAAGAAGTAACCCCGCCTTAACACATCCGTGCAAATTTCCACACCATGCACATTACATCCTTCACGAGTAACAACTCAATCATTCCATGATTCACATATACCCATCGAGTGTAATACAACCCGCATCCATAAATTCTCTCACTCGAATCATCCTCGATCTCAAGATTTGCAAGTCCTACCTGATTCACAAGTATGCCTCAGACCCAAACCAATACAATACGTAAACATGCAACCAAAATCGACGATAGCAGACTCCCCCACTTGGCTCAAATCCATAGATCAAAACACTCGATAACTCACAATGCACATACTTTATTACTTTCATAATATTGCGTGTGAGATGCAGCTAAATCCTTCATAAACTCATGTAACACAAACCACATAATACCTCAAATCATCTGCTAAGCTCGCATTCGTCTTCGTGACGGTCATATAAACTATTATAACCAATCCAAACTCAAGTCGCACAATTATAACCCACTAGTAGAAACGAAAGCCTCAAGACAACATCATAAGGGTCATACATCCGTAGATTACCCCGCAGATTATAACCCACATACTTAGCCTCACCTCAACTGACATCTCTCTATACCCTTGTGTAGCCACGACTACTACGCAATCACTTAATCTTCATGAGTCTGAACTCATCAATAAGACACGAGAATCTAATTCATTCCACAATTAAGTAACATGAAAGGTCCTTCAATACACTCATAACTCAAGAATATATGTCACATCAAGACAAAAATCAAGCACTGAATAGTCCTTTTTTCATCTCCAGCAAACTATTCTCGTTACATTCTTTCCATCTGAACACATCCCACAGTCACATCATACTCATCATATAACCATCCAACCATTCATCGTGCCACAAATTCCACTAATAGGAACACTACCGGACTTATAAGTCCAAAAGCACGTGCTCACACAACCAAAATCTCCGTGCTCAAGCTACAGTCAAAACCCGATCTCAAGTCCTCTAGACTAGCCCATCATCAACATACTGAAATCACATCATGCAGCTCATCCATAGACCCATAAGTTGTAAATGCACAGCTGATACCGAGCGCTCATATGCACATACGAATGCGTGGAAGGAATTCAAAGAGTTACACTTCAAGCTGAATCAATGTCGCACGATAAGGAAAGAAATATGGGAGGTATATCCTAAATGTCATGTACCCTCTCGAAGATAGGTATGGACGGCATCATACCGATCCGCATGACTCTATTAGACACTTGCTCATGACTTGTAGAACCTATGAACTTAGAGCTCTGATACCAGCTTGTCACGACCCCAAATCCACTAGTCGTGATGACACCTAACCTAACCCGCTAGGTAAGCCAACTAATATCTATCCAAATCCAACAATAATAACAAGGCAATTAAACAAAAGTAATTTACTCAATCTTATACATTTTCCAAGGACAGGTAGTTCAAATCACGAGCTTCTAAGAATAGAGTTTACAAAGCTGATAGGAAGTAAATACATATTCTGTCTGGAAAGTACATAAATAGAGTTTTATTAATCTAAGGCTACTATGAAAAAGAGGTAGCTACAACATGAACGTAGTTACATCTTCAATCCCAGCTCACGTCGATCACATCAACTCATCAGTCAACATCTGCACGCAAGGTGCAGAAGTGTAGTATGAGTACAACTGACCCCATGTACTCAATAAGTAACAAAACTAACCTTAGGTTGAAGGTAGTGACGAGCTAACACAAAGGTCAGGTCCAATACTAATATACCACAATAGTTCATGACAACACAGTACAAGTAATAAGAGAAGCATCTCAGAAATAAAATGCTCAACTCGTTCACTGTTCAAAAAAATAGGCATGGTTTTCAAGTATCTCAGTGAAAACACAAATCTTTTACCGAAATTTACCAAAAATACGAGTAAGTTTCAAAAACTGTGATTTTTCCAAAATTACTTTTAACAATAAGTAAGTTGCTTCATTTTCAGATAGCATGAGGAAAGTACATCTCTATCTCTATGTCTACATGTCAAGATACAGGTAAAATCATAGATGTCACCAAACCGGGTAGCAGAAGGAAATGCATGTCTATGCACGTATCTAAGGTAGGCATGTCAAATGAAGTGCCTCTCAATAATAAACTCATGTACTCACACTCTCAGAATACTCAATCTCACTATCTCACATTCTCTCTTACTGTGCTCCATACTCAGCACACTTAATCACTCAACACTGTAGAATACTCGTTGAGGCGTGCAACCTGATCCACATATATATAGCCATAAGGATCGTTGCGGCGTGCAACCCGATCCATATATAAATAGACATAAGTCTTGTTGCGTCGTGCAACCTGATCCATATATAAATAGCCATAAGGCTTGTTGCAGTGTGCAACCCGTTCATACATAAATATCCATAAGGCTTATTGTGACGTGAAACCTGATCCATATATCAATAGACATAAGGCATGTTTTGGCGTGCAACCCGATCCATATATAAATAGCCATAAGGCATATTGCGGCGTGCAACCCGATCCAAAAATAAATCGCCATAGGCTTGTTGCGGCATGCAACCCGATCCATATATAAATAACCATAAGGCTTGTTGCGGCGTGCAACCCGATCCATATATAAATAGCCATAGGCTTGTCGCAACGTGCAACCCGATCCATATATAAATAGCCATAAGGCTTGTTGCGGTGTACAACCCGATCCATACATAAATAGCCATAGAATTGTTGCGGCGTGCAACCCGATCCATATACATATATATAATCAGCTACGCTCAGTGAGGTTGTGCAGACTCTGGAGGGGCTCCTTCAGCCCAAGCGCTATATCGCTGCGGCGTGCAGCCCGATCCCATAAAATGTAACCAATATAATAGGATGCGGCGTGCAGTCCGATCCCAAAATATCATTCTTACTCAGTCATTCGGCCTCACTCAGTCATCAATCTCTCCAGTCTCACTTACGGGCTCATAATGTCATGAAACCAGCCCGACAACAATGATACTGTGAACAACTAATTTTTGACCACACTCAAATGTTATGCTATTTTAGTGTAAATATTCCTCTTAGGTCTAATCTTGATGTTTCGAACTTTTATCTTACTCTTAGTAGATTTTACTTGAAAAAACAAATACTCATATTCTTAGGGTACAAATTTTATTTCTATTTATATATAAAAAAAATTCACAAATATATATATATATATATGTGTGTGTGTGTGTGTGTGTGTGTGTGTTCCTTTTAATTATAATAAGTAAGCTATAAATCTTTCTTAGTATCATTTAAAGTATATGTAAATATTTAATTTTCGTATAATATAAGAAATTTTTGGTTAATATTCTTATCTTTATAATTTAATTAATCTTTAAAAAAAAAAGAACTTTAATAGATAATTTTTTTTTTAAAGTCTGATTTTTTGATTTATATTTTTATTTTACTAATCCCATTATCTCCATGTTTCTAGCCTAACTCCCCACTCTTCACATCACTCACTACCACATTCCCCTCAAACCCCTCACTTCTTATGTAGCCCTTCACATCCTCTCCATATATCCACTATCCCCCTCCATCATCTACACACTACATATAACACTATCCNGGGGGGGGGGGGGGGGGGGGATTGACGGAATGAGAGAAAAAAAAGACTAAATGAAGAGAACGGGAAAAGGAATTTTTTGAAAAGGAGAAAAATTGGAACAAAAGAAAAAGAACGTGAAAGGAGAGGGGAGAGAACGAAAAAAAAGAAAGAAAAAAATTGTGCAAGAAGAAAGAAAAAGGAGATTTGAGAAAAGAAAACAAAAAATTGAGAGGAAGGTAAAAAATAATTTAGAAGAGACTTCAGAGAGTTGTAAAATAATTCGAGGAGAGACGAAGTTTTAGTTCGAATTTAGGGATCCAGTTCACGGTCACAATTTTTACTCCTCCGTTGTAATTGTCGGATTTTTCTCAAAATATATTGAAAAGCTTCACTGCAAAGGTTTTTATTCTTCTCTTGCTTAGTTTTTTTATTCTGTGGAGATTTTCGTTCTATTCTGGATTTGTTTGTTGTGATACAAGCTACTGCCTTAGCATCACTTTTAAATATGAAAATATCTACGTTACTTTTGAATATGAAGATTTCTTAGTCACAATATTTAGCTTCTGTAAAATATATAGCATTCTTGAAGGTTTGGTTTTCTAATTAAAATAAGTTGTTGTGTAGTTGATCTTTGAGGTTTAGAAACTAGAAAGTTAATATGATATATGGGTTAATCTTATTAATTTTATAAGGCTCCGTATTATTAAATAGGAGATTAATTTGGTTATTCAATTGGTGAGATTATATAAAGTCTAAGAGTTTCTTCATATATATGAACACGAGGACTTTTATTTGGCACATTCAACGTAATTTCCCATTCAATCGCCGTGGCATGTTGATCGAGTTTACGTAGAGCTTTTTTTTGGGATTTGGATGTTTCTTCCTTTGAGATAATTTGCATAAACTTGATCAATAAGAATCTTATTTCTTATCTTTATATATTGACTTTCCTCTAGTAAATATAATTTCATTAGTTTGTCAGATTATTTATCGGAATTGCTTTAGAGTGATGTTAGCCATTTTAATTCAGTTTGGGGACATAGATATTATTTATTTCACCATAAGAAAAATAGTTAAAGAACTCCATAAGTTTTCTTTTATTTACTTCATTCTAAGAAACTATACTACTTTGCTTCCTAGTGCTTCTATGTGCGTTAGAATTTTTTTTAAATATAGTATAAAGGTATGATTTCGGCTTTGCTTTAACAATAGGCAAGTCTGCAAAATCAACTTAACGGAATTTTTCATGGCTTCTCTCAAAGCTTTAATTCACCTTTTGCTTTAAATAATAATTATAAATATGTTAATTTTTTTAAGTAGTTTGAATATTTTTCTTACATTGCCTATGATGTTGCATTACTGGGAAGTTACTAGTAGTTAGGTTGTATGGATTTAAACTAATAAACCAAATAGTGGGTCATAACTAAATATAAAAAAATTAAAAAAAATCTACGCTCAAAGTTAATGAAGCTATAAGGTGGCTCATTTATGTTTTCTCGTAAAAATAAATATTATTCATTAACTCCAAAAATATTAAGCCAAATAATAAGAATATACAATTAAATGTCTTGAATATTAAAGAGAAAAAATAATTAGATATTCTAAATACGCTATTAGCCCATGTGTTCATATCCGAACCTTGGATTGATATGCTTATATAATAAACAGATCATGTGCGCTTCCCACATCTGCTTTCAATGTAAAATAATTATGTTTTAACCATGTGTACATTCCCGTACCTTAGTTTAACATCCAACATCAAAAAGAATACCTTGTATGTGTATTGCATCTTGGTGAATGCAATTAATAAAATATAATAATTAATTAAGCGGTAATAAATAAGCCATAATCAATAAAATACAAGAATAGCTAAAAAATTAATTTAAGCCTTACATTAGTCAATAAAGAGACCATGCTAGAACCACGAGACTCGGGGGGTGCCTTACACCTTCCCCTCGGTCAACAGAATTTCTTACTCAGTCTTCTATTTTCGTAGACCATGAATTAAGAGTCAAATCTCCCTTTTGATAAGGGATTCAATAAAAGGTGACTTGGAACACCAAAACTCAATTCCAAGTGGAGACTCTAAATAATAAATAATCAATTTTCAAAACGTCACTTCAATTGGAAAAACTCTTCTAACTCAACCTCGTAATAGGGTTGTGCGTAACCAAAAAAGATGTGTGACAGCTCTGGCGACTCTGATGGGGACAATTAATAAGAATTCGAGCTTTGTATATTGATTATTGTTTGGCTTTTATCATGTTTTGGATATTGGGAGTCTAATGTGCTATTTGTCGCTTATTTATCGCTTTAATATTTATTTGAATTGTGATATAAATTGTATCATCTCTCGCACCCCTCTGAGTCCTCTGATAGGTAGTTATGTTGTGTTTTCTTACCAGCATCACAAAATTTCTGTCTTGAGATAAAGACAGTTAGCCTACCAGCTTCTGGTGAAGGATTTAGTCACACATGTTTAGGCGGGAGAGCCTTTAGCTAGCCAGTGCTGTTCTACTACTGGGGTGATGCTTGACGCTCCTCGGCTCGGGTTGTCCGCCTGGGTAATCCAGGTCTAGATACCATCTCGTTTAGGATTTGAAAACTTAAAAGAACAAGCCACAAGAAATGAATCCTAAGTAGGCTATGCTTTATTTGCATCATGTGGATTTGTGATGACCCAAAAGGTCATCCCGTGTAATTTTAGCTAAATCTGTGTTCCGAGGCCGTGAAAGCCTCCTTTTATCTCACCTCGATGTGCGTAGCAGCCCGAACGCGTAGCCGGAAAGCCGTTATGTGGAAAATTAATAAAATCATGATCTTATAATAATTATTTGAATAAAGTTGACTTTGGTCAATAGTTTTAGTAAATGAACCCGGACCCGTGATTTGACGGTTCCGGAGGGTCCGTAGGAAAATATGGGACTTAAGGTATGTCCGAAAGCGAATTCCCAAATCCCGAGTCCGAGAAATGAATTTTTAAAGAAAATTGTATTCTTAAAAATATAAAGGTTTTTGAAAATGAGATTTGATGTGAAACCTGTGATATCGGGCCCGTATTATTATTCCGGATCCCGGAACAGGTTCAATACGTCTATTATGTGTTATATGTGAAATTTGGTAAGAAACGGACTTAGTTTGGTGTGATTCGGATCGAAAATGGAAAATTTAGAAGTTTTGGAAGTTTAAAGGAATTTCATTGGTTTTGAGGTTTAATTCGATGTTTATGATGTTATTTTGGTGGTTTCATTGTACGAATAAGTCCGTAGGATGTTTTTGAGGTTGTGTGCATATTTGGTTTTGAGCCCCGAGGGCTCGGGTGAGTTTCGGGTAGGCGTCGGGGTGATTTAGGCTTAGAAAAACCCGGTGTTAATGTTGTTTCTGGTGTCCTGTGATTTACCCTTCATGATCGCGGTGTAATTCACGCGATCACGATGTTCATACGACTGGGGGTTGGGGAAATTACCCTACGCGAACGCAGGGCCTAGGACGCGATCACGGAGCCTGGGGGTAGTGCTCTACGCGACCGCGAGGGGCCTCACACGATCGCATAACGTTAAATGGATCTGGGGGCTGGGTAGCATATCACTCTACACGAACGCAGTCGTTTGGTCGCGATCGCGAGGGTCATTGTCCAGTACTCTCCGCGATCGCACTCATTTCTTCGCGATCACAATTGTCTAGGTCCAGTACTCTACGCGATCGCAGGAGACTTGTCGCGATCGCGTAGGTCACTTTTGCCCAGTGATTTAAATGATCCAAAACAGAACACTTTCACGGGATTCCACCATTTTTTCATAAACCCCTTCTTCTCCAAAGCTCTTAGGCGATATTTGAAGCATTTCCTCACCATAATCTATTAGGTAAGTGATCTTTAACTTGTTTTCTTCCATTTTCATCAACATCTATTAGATTATAGGCCTAAAAACATGGAATTAAAGGTAGAAAATTGAGGTTTTGGGTAGAGTTAGTGCTTTTTGATTATTTGAGAATTTGACCTCGTTTTGGAGTCGGATTTCAAATCAAATTGTATATTTGGTCTCATGGGTGAATGGGGTGATCGAGTTTTGGTCCGAACCTCGTGTTTTGACCAAGCGGGCCCGGGGTCGATTTTTGGATTTTTGGATTTTTGGGAAGAATATTGGAAATTCTATAATTAAGCTTTGGAATTGAATTTTTAAGCAATTACTGATGTTATTGAGTCAATTATGTCTAGATACGATTGATTTGGAGTCTGTTTCAAAAGGAAAAGCGGTGCTAAAGGCTTGATTTGGATTCTTGGAGTCGAGGTAAGTGTTTGGCCTAACCTTAGCTTGAGGGAATAGGTGTTGAGTCCTAATTGCTATGTGCTTATTCCATGTTCAATGTATAGGTGAGGTGACGAGTACCTATATGTTGTTGTCAAGAATGACCGTGATTCGGAAATTTATAATTATATGATATTTATTGGCTTTTATTATGTTTATGGGTTTAATATCAATTTGATAGCTATTCATTTGGTGGGAATTCCTAGTTATGAGTATTATTGAGTAGTTGATCGGTTGAGGAACATTATGTTTGGATTATACACATTTGTAGAATTGGTTATAGCTGTGTCCCTTGCCGGGACGGTATTATTCTTGTTGATTATTCCGTGCATTCAAGGTTTCTTATTTGTTGATTTTCATGCCAACTGTTGTTTTATGTTATTATGAATGAGGGGATATTCCGTGCCATATTTTATGATGTTATGCACGAGGGGCATTTCGTGCCATGTTTATGTTATTTATGCATGAGGGGACATTCCGTACTGTGATTATGATTATTATTCTCGAGGGGACATTCCGTGCCGTGTTGATGATATATATATGCATGAGGGGATATTCCGTGCCATATTTATTATTGTTATGCACGAGGAGACATTCTGTGCCGTATTATGCTAAGAATATGCACGAGGGGACATGTCGTGCCGTTTCTCTTCACTGTTTAATTCGTGTTGTTAATTCCCGTTATAAATTTCGGATATTTAGATTGTTGCTTCGTTCTGTCATTTCAGTATTTGATATCCTTTTTCCCCAGCATGTTCCCCCATTATTGTACTTACTGTTTACTTCTTGTGGTTATTAATACTTCGCCGAGGTTAGGCTCGACACTTACTCAGTACATGGGGTCGGTTGTACTGATGCTACACCTGCACTTCTTTATGTTGTGCAGATTACGGGGACGGACTCAGTGGGCATTGATCGAGGGAGTATCCTTCAGTCCACCAGGCAACAATGAGGTAGTCCTGCAGGCGTCCGCAGGCCGTGGCGTTACCTCCTATATCTCTTCTTTTCCTGTCTTTATGTATTTCTGAGACAGTAGCACCTTGTTCATTCAGACCTTTATCTGTAGAAATCATAGACAGTCCGTATGACACCAGATTTTGGGAATTGTTATTAAGGATTTTTTGGTAATACTGTTTAATTAAGTTTTTAGACTGCACTTCTTCCGCATTCTTCTTTCTATTTGTTCTTGTATATCACTTTTTAAATTCTAAATAACAAAGGAATAAATTAGAATAACCGGTAACTTTGGCTTGTCTAGCGGGTTCATCATTAGACGCCATCACGGCCTGAAGGTGGGATTTCGGGTCGTGACAAGTTGGTATCAGAGAACTAGGTTGCTTAAGTCTCACAATTCACGGACAAACTTGGTAGAGTCTGAGGGATCGGCACGTAGACGTTTGTACTTATCCCCCTGAGGCTGCAAAGTTAGGAAATAACTTCACATCTTTTTTTCTCTGTCGTGTGATTTGAGTTTTAATGCTAACCGAGTTTCTATTCTATTCTATCGCAGATGGAGAGAACGCGTGCTTCCTCATCTACCGATTAGCAGCCCTAAGTGATTTATTAGATAATCGAAAACAGAGGATCTTGAATACTATTCGAAATTCAGAAGAACTGCGTGGATGGGCTATTGAACAACTCGAAAAAGCCCGTTCTCACTTACGGAAAGTAGAAAGCGAAGCCGNTCCCATTGGTAACGAGTGGGCCCAAATAATTCAATCGGGGTTGTTGCCGAACCATACCACATAGTTCCGGCACGATCCTCCCGTTGTAGCTCCTACTTGAGGCTGAGGCCGTGTTAGAGGCCGAGGCAGAGCCAGGGCTCAGCCCAGAGCAGCAGCCCCAGTAGTGGATCCTTAGGTGGAGGTTGCTGAGGAGATTCCCACTCGGGCAGTTCCAGTCGGACCAGCTCAGGTCCCAGAGGGGTTCAGTGCCACCCCGGTTCTTCAGGACGCTCTGGTCCGCTTGGCCTTATGGAGAGCGTGGCTCAGGTCGGTGTTCTTCCACAATAGAATCACCCACCGGTGTAGACACATATACATAAGTACTCAAGGAATCACGGGGCATACTCAGATAAGGGGCAAAATATGATGACACATAGGAGAAGGTGGAACCCGGATCAAATAAAATCGAAGCATTTCTGCTGCAAACTGAAGTCATACCTGTAATAACTGCATCAGATCCCTCAGCCTCAGGCTTGGCAGGAATAGCATAGCATCGGGGCTGAGCCCCACAAATCTAAACATCTTCTGGTCGACCTGCTGCGGGTTGACCTCTACCCTTCATAGCTTGTCCTCCACCTCTAAATGTCTGGTCTCCACCTCTGGAACCTCGAACTCCACCCCTAGCTGGCTGAGGGGGTGGAGGAACACCTGGTGCGGGAATCATAGCACGGGAACCCTGATACTGAGAACCACAAGAAGCTCGGGGGCAAAACCTGGAAATGTGCCCCATACCACCGCAAGTGTAGAACGATTTCTGCTACTGAGAATGCTGACCCTGAAACTGTCCCTGTCGACCAGGATAACCACCCTGGAAGCTCTGAAGCGGCGGTGCACTGATAGGAGATGATGGTGCACTGCGGGATACCTGAAGTGCCGACTGGAATGGTCTAGGAGGATGACCTCTGCTAAAGGAATATCTGCCTCCAGATGAGGCACCACTGAATCGACTGAAATGGCGAGGTCTCTTGTCAGACCCCTGACCACTGCCCTGTGATAATACCATCTCAATATGCCTGGCCACATTGGCCGCTTCCTGGAATGAAATATCAGTACCTATCTCCCTGGCCATCTGAAGTCTAATAGGCTGGGCCAGACCCTCAATAAACCTCCTCACCTTCTCACAATCAGTGGGGAGTATCATGATAGCATGTCGGGACTGAGTAATGAACATGGTCTCATACTGCGTAACTGTCATAGAGCCCTGCTGGAGGCGCTCAAATTGCCTCCGAAGATCCTCCCTCTGAGTAACTGGTAGAAACTTCTACAAGAACAACTCGGAGAACTGAGACCAAGACAACAACGAAGATCTAACTTGCCTGGTCAAGCAAAAATCTCTCCACCAAGTCTTGGCAGTACCAGAAAGACGGAATGTAGCAAAATCAACTCCATTGGATTCCACGATTGCCATGTTTCGAAGAACTTCATAGCAACTGTCCAAGAAATCTTGGGGATCCTCTGATGGTTCACCAATAAATGTAGTAGAAAATATCTTGGTGAATCGATCCAATCTCCATAAAGAATCGGCAGACATGGTTGCCCCCTCAACTCCATGTGCCACAAAACCCGGCTGAGCTGCTCCAACTGCTTGAGGTGCTGGAGTCTGGAACTGAGAAGCTAGCTGCTCTGGTGTGCGGGTAGCAGGAGTCTGGGTCCCTCCCCCAGCCTGAGAGACGACTGGTGCAGTAGGAAGAAGACCGACTGAGCCACGCTCTCCATAAGGCCCACTAAGCGGACAAGAGCGTCCTGAAGAACTGGGGTGGCAATGAACCCCTCTGGGACCTGAGATGGTCCAACTGGAACTGCCCGAGTGGGAATCTCCTCAACAACCTCCACCTGAGGATCCTTTACTGGGGCTGTTGCTCTGGACTGAGCCCTGGCTCTGCCTCGGCCTCTAGCACGGCCTCGACCTCTAGTAGGAGCTGCAACGGGAGGATCGGGCTACTGATCGGTAGATGAGGAAGAACGCGTTCTCGCCATCTGCGAGAGAATATAATAAAAACTCGATTAGAATTTAGAACACAAATCGCGACAGAGAAGAAAAGATGTGAAGTTATTTCCTAACGCGTTCTCGCCTCAGACTCTACCAAGTTTGTCCGTGAATTGTTAGACCTAAGCAACCTAGTGCTCTGATACCAACTTGTCACGACCCGAAATCCCACCTTCAGGTCGTGATAGCGTCTAACATTGAACCCGCTAGACAAGCCGAAGTTACTGGTTATTCTAATTTATTCCTTTGTTATTTAGCATTTAAAAAGTGATATACAAGAACAAATATAGATAAGAATGCGGAAGAAGTGCATTCTAACAACTTAATAAAACAGTATCACCAAAAAATCCTTAATAACAACTCCCAAAATCTGGTGTCACAATTTCACGGACTGTCTATGATTGCTACAGATAAAGGCCTGAATGAACAAGGTGCTAGTGTCTCGGAAATACATGAAGATAGGAAAATAAGAGAGATAGGAGGTGACGCCAAGGCCTACAGACGCCTGCAGGACTATCTCAGTATTGCCTGGTGGACTGAAGGATACTCCCTCGATCAATGCACACTGGGTCCGTCTCCGTAATCTGCACAACATAAAGAAGTGCAGGTGTAGCATCAGTACAACCGACCCTATGTACTGAGTAGGTGACGAGCTTAACCTCGACGAAGTAGTGGCGAGGCTAGGACACGAAAAAATAATATCACCTGTGCAGTTCAAATAAAATATAACAGGAAATAACCACAAGAAGTAAACAGTAAGTACAATAACGGGGAAACATGCTGGGGAAAAGGGATATCAAATACTGAAATGACGGAACGAAGCAATAGTCTAAATATCCGAAATTAATAACGGGAATTAACGACACGAATTAACCAGTGAAGAGAAATGGCACGACATGTCCCCTTATGCATATTTTAGCATAAGACGACACGGAATATCCCTTCGTCATAACAATAATAAATATGGCATGGAATATCCCCTCGTGCATAAACAACATAAACATGGCACAAAATGTCCCCTCGTGCACAAAACATCACAATCACGGCACGGAATGTCCCCTCGTGCATATATATATCATCAACATGGCACATAATGTCCCCTCGTGCATAATAATCATAATCACGGCATAGAATGTCCCCTCGTGCATAAACAACATAAACATGGAACGGAATGTCCTCTTGTGCATAACATCATAAAATATGACACGGAATATCCCCTCGTGCATAATAACGTAAAACAACAGTTGGCATGAAAATCAACAAATAAGAAACCTTGAATGCACGGAATAATCAACAAGAATAATATTGTCCCGGCAAAGGACACAACTATAACCAATCTTACACATATGTTTAATCCAACATAATGTTCCTCAACCGATCAACTACTCAACAATACCCATAACTAGGAATTCCCACCAAATGAATAGCTATCAAATTGATATTAAACCCATAAACATAGTAAAAGCCAATAAATATCATATAATTGAAAATCGCCCATTTGAAGAGGTATTGTAACCAATTAAGGGGAGCATGAGGCAAAGAAGAATTACTCATGGCTTATTTTGGGGAAAGTTTGACAGGAATTGCTTCAAAGTGGTTCATAGATCAAGACATCTCTCACTGGCACGTTTGGAACGACATGGCTCAAGACTTTGTCCAAAAGTTTTAGTACAATATTGATACAGTGCCAGGTCGCTCCTCTCTCGTCAACATAAAGAAGAAAGCAACATAAGGCTTCAGAGAATATGCAATCAAGTGGAAAGAGCAGGTTGCTAGGGTCAAACCACCAATGAAAGAGGCAGGAATGATTGACTATTTTCTCCAATCTCAGGATCCTGATTACCTCCATTACATATTGGCCGCCATTGATAAACCTTTCGCTGAGGAGATTAAGATTGGTGATATAGTTGAGAATGGCATGAAATCAGGCAAAATTGTGAGTCAGGCAGCCCTTAAGGAGACCATGCAAGCAATTCAAAGCGGGTCAGGCAGTTTCGAAAATCAGAAAAAGAAAGAGGAAGGATCCATGAGGGCATCTGGGTTCGGGAAAGTTCAAAGAGGAATAGTTCCTTCTTATGTGCAATTCCAACTAGGACAATACAATTTTCCTCAACATTACAATCCACCTCAGGGTCCCCGGTACTCAGTTCCCCTGCAATAATACACAGTGTTTAATGCCCAGGCTTATGCTAGGCCTCCCAATCACCAACAATGGCGGGCACCGATTCCATAAGGCTCCCGTCAACTTCGCTCGAATTTTCATACATCATATAATCCTCGTCCCCGACAAGGATATGTGAGACAGGAGGAGCCAAAGAAAGAGTTCACCCAATTGGAGAATCGTATACAAGCCTATTTCTAAAGTTGATGCAATTGAAGTTGATTGAACCTGTCATGCCGCGTTATGTGAATCCAAATTCAAAAGGTTTTGATTCCAACACATGTGAGTATCACTCTAACACCCAATGTCATAGTACCGAAAATTGTTGGACATTAAAGAAAGCCATTGAATATTTGATTGAAGCAAAGGCAATTGTGGTAACAAACAATGAGGATACTCCTAATACCACAAAGAATCTGCTCCCAGCTCATGATAATACACATTTTATTGGGATGATTTGTGATTATTGGGATTATAAGCAGTCTAGCAAGACAGAAATGGCTGTTGGAACCCTAGGGAAAACCAAAAGTGATGGCACCATTGATTGTGAAAGGTGCGAGTTCTAGTTTGAACTTGGCAGGTTCTACAAAGAGGATTCTCTATGTCCTTAGAAGCACAAAAAAGGTTGAGGTTCAATATAACAGAGTCAGCTGTGATCCGATCTATTGCACAACTCCCAGTGACAAACACAAAAACTATTCCCTGGAATTATAGCAAGATTGTCATGACATACAAAGGAAAATAGATAGTTGAAATGGGCGGCTTGACCCGCTCTGGAAGGTGCTACTCACCAGAGGAATTGAGAAAAGCTAAGAAAGCCAGGGAAAGTCAATTGCCAGTGAAAGAACCCGTTGCAGGAAAAGAAGCAGAGGAATTCCTTAAGAAGATGAAAATGCAAGACTACTCAATCATCGACCAACTAAGGAAAACCCCTACTCAGATTTCTTTGTTATTTCTGTTTTTGCACTCAGAAGAACATCGCTGTGTGTTGATCAAAACTTTGAACGAGGCATATGTCTCAAAAAAGACAACGGTGAATCAGCTGGAAAAATGGCTGAAAGATTCTTTGAAGTAAATATAATTACTTTTAGCGATGATGATTTGCCTGAGGACGGGGTTGGGCACAATAGAGTTTTGCATCTTATGGTCAAATGTGAAGGTCAATACATAAAATGAGTCATGATTGACGGATGCTTAAGTGTAGATGTATGCCCTCTTTCTACTCTACAAGAGTTGAACATCGACACTAACAAAATTCGAACTAGTAATGTCAGCATCAGAGCTTTTGATGGTTCAAGAAGAGACACTATTGGAGAAATCGAATTCACCATATAGCATTTAAATCACCTAGGGGGGACAATTCCCCCTCACAAGGTTGAAAGGAGACTCACCTTGCGTCGAATTTACTCCCCGGACCAAGAACGCGCACGAAACTCCGAACTCTACACCCGAGGATTAGGAACTAGCCAAAAGTTATATAAATACATTAATTTATATTCAAAGCATGGAATTCTCCTAGTACTTAGCCAAATTCACCATTCTTGAAGAAAATCAAAAATCCGACCCCGGGCCCGCATGCTCGGAGCCAATAATTCTCGAAGGAAACCCTCACCCAAAGCCTAAGGATCATTAATATACGATTTTGACTTGATTCCATAGCAAATTTACGGGTAAATTCTCAAACTATCGAAAGCCCTAAGTTACTACCCAATTCTTGATTTTTCACTAATTATGTGATTAAACTTAACTAGGAATTCATGCATGAGGCTAATATTAGAGTAGAATTTACTTACCTTTAATAACCAAGTCGTTTGTCCCTCTAAAATGGTGGAAATCACCCCAAGTAAGAAGAAAAAGATGAGAAATAATGAATTAAACCCGTGTATAAAAACACATTGTCTGAACAGTATTTTCGTACCTGCGGCTCGAGGACTGCACTTGCGGTGTCGCACCTGGGGGCAAAGGCTCGCACCTGCGAAAATGGACTGGGGAGCCTGGTCCCGCACCTGCGGAGTGGAGACTGCACCTGCGGCTCCGCTCCTGCAGAACTTTGTCCGCACCTGCGAGAATTGGCCAGACCACTGGGGATCGCACATGCGAGGCTGGGACCGCAGGAGTGGTCCCGCACCTGCGACTGGTCAACCGCAGCTGCGGTCACACCAGAACAGGTGCACCAGCAGCTATTTCAGCTGGTTTTTGGCCTCGTGTGGTGTCCGGGAGGCACCTGGGCCCACCCGATCCCCCGTCCAAATATACCAACAAGTCCCAAATCATAATACGGACTCGCTCGAGCCTTCGGAACACCCAAAATAACGCTAAAACTCAAAATCACACCTCAACCCCAAGAACCAAACTTAGGAACTTTAAGTTTCTAGACTTCACTAACAACGCGTCGAACCGACCTATACAACTCGGAATGACACCAAATTTTGCAGGCAAGTCATAAATGACATAACAGAACTAATCCTGGTCTCAGAATTCCGTTCGAACCTCGATAACACAAAAATACGTCCCAAACCAAAATAGGAACTTAAGGAACTTCTTATTTCAATATTGGGCGCCGAAATGCTCCCGGATCATCAGAAACCCATTCCGAACATATGCCCAGGTCCAAAATCATCACACGAAGCTACCAGAACCGACGAAACTCGATTCCGGGATCGTTTACCCAAAATGTTGACCAAAGTCAAACTTGGCCTTTGGCCTTAAAGGCCAACCTTAAGGAACCAATTGTTCCTATAGCACTCTAAACACCTCCGAATCCCGGACCACCAGTCCCCGCAAGTTATAAATCATAAAAAAACCGCTATGGGAAGTTTCATTTAGGGGAACGGGGTCCAATAACGCAAAACGCCCGGTCGAGTTGTTACATTCTCCACCTCTTAAACAAATGTTCGTCCTCGAACGGGTCTAGAATCATACCCGAAGTGCTGAATATGTGTGGATATCTGCTCCGTATGTCCTCCACGGACTCCCAGATCGCCTCCTCAACTAGATGGCCCTTCTACTGGACCTTACGGCAGAAACTCTTTTGGACCTCAACTGGCGGTCTTGTCTATCAATAATAGCAACTGGCTTTTCCTCGTAGCCCAACCTCTCATCCAACTGAGTAGTGCTGAAACCAACCACATGAGAGAAGTCGCTGTGGTAATGGATACATGAAAAACTGGATGAACTCCTGATAAAATAGGAGGGAAGGCCAACTCATAAGCAACCTCCCCAACTCGCCTCAACACCTCGAAGGGACCTATAAACCTCGGGCTCAGCCTGCCCTTCTTCCCAAACCTCATAATACCCTTCATAGGCGAGACTTTCAACATGAACCTTTCTCCCTCCATAAATGATACATCACGCGCCCTCTGATCTGCGTAACTCTTCTGTCTGGACTGTGCTGTACGGAGCCTCTCCTGAATCAACTTCACTTTCTCCAATCCCTCACCAGGTCGGTGCCATATAACTTAGCCTCGCCAGGCTCAAACCACCCGATAGGAGAACGACATCGCCGACCATACAAAGCCTCAAATGGTGTCATCTCAATGCTGGACTGATAACTATTATTGTAAGCAAACTCGGCCAAAGGCAAGAACTGGTCCCACTAACCTCCAAAGTCAACCACACATGCCCTGAGCATGTCCTCCAATATCTGAACTGTACGCTCCGACTGGCCATCAGTCTGAGGGTGAAATGTTGTGCTGAGGTCCATCCGGGTGCCCATCTCACTATGCAATGCTCTCTAGAAGTACGAGGTGAACTGAGGACCTCGATCTGATACAATAGTGATCGGCACACCATGCAACTGGACTATCTCCCGAATGTAGATCTGGGCCAACCTTTCAGAATTATCTGTAGTAGCTACTGGAATGATATGCGCCGATTTGGTCAATCTATCCACAATGAACCAAACCCCGTCCACCTTCCACAAAGTCCGAGGCAACCCAACCACGAAGTCCATAGTGATGCGCTCCCATTTCCACTCAGGAATGGGCATCTGCTGAAGTAGGCCTCCTGGACTCTGCTGCTCATACTTCACCTGCTGGAAATTAAGACACCTAGTCACATACCTCATAATGTCCTTATTTATCCGCCTCCACCAGCAATGTTGCTTCAAGTCACGATACATCTTCGTAGTACCAGGATGAATAGAATATCGAGAACTGTGTGCCTCCTCTAGAATCCTCTCCCTTAGGCCATCAACATTAGGAACACATAAGCGGCCCTGAAGCCTCAGAACACCATCCTCGCCAATAGTAGCCTTCTTGGCCCTACCCTGAACCACAGTCTCCCGAAGCTCCGCTAAGCACGAATCATAGAACTGTCGGGCCTTAATCTCCCCCAATAACAAATACTGAGCAACCACATATGCTAAAACTTGACGAGGCTCTGAAAGGTCTAACCTTACTAGGCGATTGGCCAAGGATTGAATGTCCAAGGCTAGAGGTCTCTCTTTCTGCTGCAATATAAGTCAAGCTACCCATACTCTCCGCCTTTCTGCTCAAAGCATCCGCTACCACATTTTCCTTTCCCGGGTGATAAAGAATGGTGATATCATAATCTTTCAACAACTCAAGCCTTCTGCGCTGCCTCAAATTAAGATCCTTCTGCTTGAACAAGTGCTGCAAGCTACGGTGGTCTGTATAAACCTCACAGGACACTTCATACTAGTAGTGCCTCCAAATCTTAAAAGCGTGAACAATCGCCGCCAACTCCAAATCGTGCACTAGGTAGTTCTTCTCATGAACCTTCAGCTGGCGTGAAGCATAATCAATAACTCTCCCCTCCTGCATCAACACACACCCCAAGCCGACGCGTGAAGCATCGCAATATACTGTGTACATCTCAGAACTGGAAGGCAATACTAGAACTGGCGCTGAGGTCAATGCTGTCTGAGCTTCTGAAAGCTCGCCTCACACTCGTCAGACCATCGAAACGGGGCATTCTTCTGAGTCAATCTAGTCAGTGGAGCTGCAATAGAAGAGAAACCCTCCACAAATCGGCGATAATAGCCTGCTAGGCCCAAAAAGCTCCTGATCTCTGTAGCTGAAGTAGGACGCGACCAACTCTGAACTTCCTCGATCTTCTGAGGATCAACCTTAATATGCTCTCCGGATACCACATGCCCCAAAAATGCCACGGAATCCAACAAAAACTCACACTTGGAGAACTTAGCATATAACTTCTGTTCTCGCAAGGTCTGGAGCACAACTCTCAAATGCTGCTCGTGCTCCCCCAGGCTACGTGAGTAAATCAAAATGTCATCAATGAAGAAAATGATAAAGTAATCAATATACGGCCTGAACACCCTATTCATCAAGTCCATGAATGTTGCTGGGGCATTAGTCAAGCCAAAGGACATCACCAGGAACTTATAATGGCCATATCTCGTACGAAAAGCAGTCTTCGGAACATTTGAAGCACAAATCCTCAACTGATGATACCCCGATCGCAAATCAATCTTAGAAAACACACGAGCACCCTGCAACTGGTGAAACAAATCATCGATGCGTGGCAAAGGATAATTGCTCTTAATGGTAACCTTGGTCAACTGGCGGTAATTAATACACATCCGCATAGACCCATCCTTCTTCACAAATAGAACTGGAGCACCCCACGGCGATACACTCGGTCTGATGAACCCCTTAGCTAACAACTCCTCCAGCTGCTCCTTTAACTCCTTCAACTTTTCGGAGCCATACGGTACGGAGGAATGGATATAGGCTGGGTGTCTGGAGCTAAATCAATGTAGAAATCAATATCACGGCATGGAGGCATGCCCGGAAGATCCAAAAGAAATACATCCGCAAACTCTCGAACCACTGGCACTGAATCAAGCGTCGAAGACACGGCGGTGGTGTCCCGCACATAAGCAAAATATGCTAGACAACCCTTCTTGACCATATGTCGAGCCTTCAAGAATGAAATAACCCGGCTGGCTGCACTAACTAAAGAACCCCTCCACTCCAACCTAGTTGACTCGGGCATGGCTAAAGTAACTATCTTGGAATGGCAATCAAGCACGGCATGATAAGGAGATAGCCAATCCATGCCTAGGATAACCTCAAAATCAACCATGTCGAGCGATAAAAGGTCAGCTCTAGTCTCGTACCCACATAAGGGTATCACACAAGAGTGATACACCCGGTCTACCATCACAAAATCGCCCACAGGAGTGGACACATATATAGGAGATCCCAAGGACTCACGAGAAACATCCAGAAAAGGAGAAAATAGGGCTGAAACATATGAATAAGTGGATTCTGGATCAAACAATACTGAAGCCTCTCTACCACATACTGAGATAATACCTGTGATCACGGGGTCTGAGGCCACTGCATCTGATCTGGCCGGAATAACATAGAACCTGGATGGAGCACCTGAAGACTGAGCCCCACCGGAGTGAACAGGAGCTGCCTGACCTCCCCCTGACTAGCCTCCACCTCTAGGACGACCCTTACCGACCTGTCATCCACCTCTAGGTGGCTGGACTGTTGGTGCCGGACCCATCGGCTGATAGCCCTGTTGTACGGCCTTCCCCCGGTACCTGGGACACTGCCTTTCTATAGGACCTAGCTCTCCACACTCATAACAACTCCCAGGTGGCATAGTATGCTGCCTTGAAGAAGATCCTTGAAGGGCCGGAGGGCGATGAGAGCCCTCAGGCATAGCACTGAAATAAGGATCGGAGTATCTCGGATGACTGGAATAACCACTGTGTGAACTCTAAATGGCTGGAGGACAGTACGAACGCTCTGGCATGGCGCTGAAATGAGGCCTCGCCGGAACACCTCGGGGGGCTGACCACTGCTATACTGACCCCTGCCCTTAGCTGGGGCGCCTCTGAAATCTCCTGAGAACCTAGCACTCTTGTACTGCTGACCCTGCTCCCTGCTTCTCGACCGATAACCCTCGATCCTGCGAGCAATATCCACTACGAGCTGATAAGGGGTACCCATCTCCACCCCTCGAGCCATGGTTGATCTAATACCTGGGTGCAACCCTGCTACAAAACTCTGCACTCTCTCAACATTGGTGGGCAATATCATAAGAGCATGGCGTGACACCTCTGAAAATCTGGCCTCATAATTTGTCACTGACATCTGCCCCTACTCTAACCGCTCAAACTAACCCCGCAAATCTTCCATCTCAGAGGGTGGAATATATCTGTTCAAGAACATCTATGTGAACTGCTCCCAAGTGACAGTAGGAGACCCAGCTGGCTTGCTGAGAATATAAGACTGCCACCACCTGCGACCTCTGTCCTCTAACTGGAATGTGGTGAAATCCACTCAATGGGACGCTAGGATCCCCATGTTGTGCAGTCTATCCCTGCACCTATCAATGAAGTCCTGGGCATCCTCACCTCGCTCACCCCCGAAGACTGGAGGGTGCAATCGAGTCCATCTGTCTAACATCTTCTGCTGATTTCCATCCGCAGCTGGTCTGGGCTCCGGTGCTGCTACTACAGGCTGAGCCCCACCCACGGGCAGTGTACCCGGGGTGTGATGTAATGCTGCTATCGGTCCTGCGGCCTGGGCAGTAGGGGTCTGGGCTCCCCCTCCCGCCTGAGAAGTGGCAGGATCTGCTGGAAATAAACTAGCCTGGGACATAGTGTCCATGAACCTCATCATACGGCCCCGGACTGCCTAGAAGCCTGGCGCCGTCATAAAGTCTACTGGTGCAGGATCTGCTGGAGGCACCTCATCCTGTTCCTCTACAATAGGGTCCTCTGGTGGCGGGACCGGAATAGCTCTGGTATGCCCTCATCCCCTACCACGGGCTGGTGCCCTCCCCGGCCTCAGCCTCAGCCTCGGGCGGCAGGGGTAGCGGCCCTTCCCGGGTCTGGAACATCAGATACATGCGTCCTCACCATCTGTGAGAGAATAGAAGAATGAATTTAGTAAATCATCGACTGCACGATAGAATAAGAACAAATACAGGTTTCCTAACACCCTGTAACCTCTTGAAGATAAGTACAGACATCTCCGTACCGATCCGCAAGACTCTACTGGGTTTGCCCGTGTCTCGTGAGACTTACGTGAATCGAGAGCTCTAATACCATCTTGTCACGACCCAAAATCCAACACAGGTCGTGATGGCGCCCAACACCGGAGTCAGGCAATCCAATTGCTGTTTACTAGTGAGATTTTCCTTATTTAACATATTAACCCCACATATTCCCAAAGTTTTAAGCTTAGATCATTTAAATAAAAGCGAAAACATTAATCATCTTAAGTAAATACAGCCAAAATGATCATGATCCAATATATACAGTCCCAAAATAAAGAGTCTACTATATGCGTGCCAGGAACTAGTATCACAAAATATACAAAAGAGGATACAAAATGTACTACTGTCTGAGAGAAGTAGACAGAAATAAACAAAAGATAACTCCATAGCACTACTGCGAATCGCCAAAGGAGGCAACTCACCTTGGAGTCAGGTCCAGAATATATGTCAAGCTCCGGTCGGATAACCAGAAACACCAGCCTCAAAACCTGTACAATTAAGTACAGAAGTTCAACATGAGTACATAAATATATATGTACCCAGTGAGTATTCCACCTAACCTCGAAGAGGTAGTGTTGAGAGGTCGACATGACACTCACTAAGGTCCAACAATATAATTTAACAGGATTTAATGGAAACAGTAGGCATGTAAAGACAATGAAGCAACAAGTATATATGTAAGATACTGAAATCCAGGAAGAATACTGGGAATAAATAAAACAATTACCACTTCACTTTTTCCCCAAATATTATTCAGATCAATATCCATGAATTTAGTAGCAAAAAATCATACGCATGTAGGGTAAGGACAACCGGCCGGAGTCATAAGGTAGTCAAGCCCGTGCACATAACCCAAATGGAATTCGCAAGAATGTGAAAGTACCATAGGGACATGTGAAAGTAGTCTTCTCTTGATCCTCCGGAGCAATAAGAAATTGATTGTAGCCGGAATATCCATCAAGGAAATAATAGAAAGCAAAGTTGGCCAACCTATCAAGCATTTTATCAAGGAATAGAAGTGGGAAATAATCCTTCCTTGCGACTTTGTTGAGCTTGCAATAGTCCATGCACACTTTCCACTTTCCACCCAATCACTGTTCTTGTAGGAATCAACTCGTTCTTTTCATTGATGACCACGGTCATTCCCCCTTTCTTTGGGACATATTACACCAGATAGGTCCACGAGCTATCGGAAATAGGGTAAAAAAACCCGGGCATCTAACCATTTTATGATCTCCTTCTTCACCACCTCTTGCATTGCTTCATTTAATCTTATTTGATGTTCAACAGAGAGTTTGGCATCCTCCTCCAAAATAATATTGTGCATGCAAAAGGCGGGGCTTATGCAGCGAATATCCGCCAATGTCCATCCGATAGCTTTCTTCATCTTTTGTAGCACCGTCAAAGTAGAGTCCACCTGCACGTTAGTCAAGCAAGAGGAAAGAATAACCGGTAAAGTAGAACACGAGCCAAGAAACTCATACCTGAGATGTAGAGGCAATGTCATTAACTCCAAAGTGGGAGGCTCCTTGATTGAGGGCTTCATTGGAGGAGTCTTCCGGTTCTCAAGATCTTAGGAAAATTTTCGGAGTTCATAAGTGTACGACCCCATTCCTTGCAATGCATTCACACATTGACCTTCTCATCATCATCATGATTAAGCAATACGGCCTCCAAAGTTTCATCAACATTTATCATGGCACTAGCATCATCAACAATCAACTCAGTCACTAAATCCAGAAACGAACAAAATTCATTGTTACTTGGTTACCTCGTAGATATGCACACATGGAAAACCACCTTTTAATCACCCACCCGGAAGGTGAGCTCACCGGCTTCCACGTCAACAAGAGCCTTCCCCGTAACAAGGAAGCTCTACCCAATATAATAGGCACCTCATAGTGCACTTCACAATCAAGAATCACAAAGTCCAGCGGGAGGATGAACTTATCAACACGAACCAACACATCATCAATAATACCCAATGGTCTCTTCATAGTACAATCCGCCATTTTCAGCCTCATAGATGTGGGTCTTGGTTGCCCAACTCCAAAATTTTTGAACACCGAGTAGGGCATCAAGTTGATACTCGCCCCTAGATCACAAAGAGCTTTGGCAAAGTCGGCACTTCCAATGGTGCAAGGGATTTTGAAAGCGGTGTGATCTTCTAATTTCGGAGCCATTGAGTGACTCACTTGATGTGTCATATTTATGGTCTCACAATTCATCGACCTCTTCTTGGTTATCAAATCTTTCATGAACTTTGCATAGCCGGGCATTTGTTCCAACGCCTCAACCAATGGCACATTAATGGATAAGCTCTTCATCATGTCAACGAATTTCTTGAATTGGTTCTTGTCGTTTTGCTTTGCAAGCCTTTGCGGGTATGGAGGAGGAGGTTTCACACCTCCTTTTTCCGCCGAGGAATGAGGATTAAGGAGTTTTTCCAATTAAAGTGACATTAATCGAAACGGGATAATTAATTTATTTTCAGAGTCGCCACTTGGGATAATTATATGGTGTCCCAAGTCACAGGTTTAAAATCCCGAATTGAGTAAGCTTGACTCTGTATTACAGTTTGCGAAACACAGAAATCCGGGTAAGGAATTCTGTTAACCCGGGAGAAGGTGTTAGGCATTCCCGGGCTCCGTGTTTTTAGCACGGTCGCTCAGTTGTTAATGATTGGCCTATTTATCTTATTTCAAAACATTGTTGGAAACCTACGCGCATTTTATTCCTTTTAAACCGCTTTTAATAATGCAATTGTTATACAACTAATTATTTGGTACACACTGTGAATTGTGTCACGGGAACCGTACCCACGATCCACAACGTGTTTATTTTATTAAACTTAAACTGTGGCGGGGTTACATAAATGTACCTCCGGATTTTAATAGTTAAGTGTCACAACTACAACACGGGAACCGTACCCGTAGTTATGACAATTATTTAATTAACGTGCCTAGAGCAAGCTACGAGAGTTCAAGGCATTTTCCATACCAATTTTTGTATTTACGTGAGGGCCATAGATTATAGGATTTTATTTGTGTATGGTGCACCTCAAATTATTCTTAAAGCAAACTAAAGATGCTCCTATCTAATTCCAAATTAGGTATCACAATCACGTCACGGGGACCGTACCCATAGTCACAATAATTTATTTATTTTAACTGTTTGATGGTCGAGTCACGCCAGCGTGCACTCGAATTTTTGGGATTACGTATCATGACTATGCTACGTGACCGTACCTATAGTCATGATAATTTATTATTAGTCGCTTCTAAAACAAACTACAAAGGTTTATAAGTTAGATTTCCTACATTTGAGACTAATTGAGGGAAAGATGCGCCAACTATGCAATGAAAGCCACTGGAAAATCTTGGATTAGCACAGGCTATGGAATGTGGGAGCGTACTTCATTTCTATATTTCAAGCATGAAATGAAAGTTTCGAAGTGCCAATCTTTCGCAAAGTAAGAAATGAAAAGTGCAGTTAGCTTAATCAACAAGGATATTATTCAATAAACACCACATTTGAATCGATTTGCTTGTTGACTAAAAGAGAACGTGATAAAGGGCTGGAAAATCAATGTCCAAACAACTAAACAAGAGCAACAAGAGCTGCTATCTATCAGAAGTTCAACCATTAGCATCTACATTTCAACTACCCAAAAGACTAGCAAAAATGGAAATAAACTCGATTTATCTAATATTTACTTCATGATAAAGCTAGTAACAAAATCTGGTTTTAGAAAGAACAATTTAACATTAATCAAATGCAACAAGAATAAAATCAGAAATTGAATGATGAACAAGAATTCAGTATTGAACCTTTTCAGAAGCCAAACTTCTTCAAGAAATTTTTTATTAGCAATCAACTTTGAACCGAATAGCGGAAATCATAAAGCATAAAGCAACAGTGGTGAGAAGTGGCTCACGTTTTTGAACGGGGATTTGGACGACGGAAACGACGAACATATTTCACACGGAGGCCTCACTGTTTGGTGATGAAATTACAGCAGTAGAAGTAAGCCACCAACAACGTTATGCTCAAATTCCGGAAACAAACTCTAAACTCCATGGAAAATGCCTAATACGAATTCGTCTTTGGCGTTTCCGTTCAATTCATCCAGTGGCCGCCAATAGTAGATTTAGATGAAAGCTTCAGGTGGTTTATTGGCTGCTGGGATATGGCTATGGGTGGGTGCTGTTTTTGAAGAGTTTTGAGAGCTGCCTTCTTCTCTGTTTTATGATGAGATTCAGATCTCTCTTTTCTTTTCAATTAAGGAAGATGGCTGCTATGTCTATCTATCTTTCTCTATTAATTTGAGGGAATGAAGATTGATCCCAAAATATGAGGGAGAAGCCCCAGTTGTTGAGAGAGATCGCTGATCCCCTTTTTGCCAAAAAAATGGGGTATGCCCCCTTTTGGGTGTAGGAGACGAAGAGTTTTAAAGGGTTTCTCTTGTGTCTATTTTGTATCTAATTAGGTCTTCCTAGGGTGTAATGTCTAGGAGATGAAGAAGGGTGTAACGACCTGACCGGTCGTTTTGCGTTATCGGACCCCGTTCTCCTAAATGAAATTTCTCATAGTGGCTTATTAAGATTTATGACATACGGGGACTGGTGGTCCCGGATTCGTAAGTGTTTAGAGTGCTATAGGAAGACTTGGTTCCTTAAGGTTGGCCTTTAAGACCAAAGTTTGACTTCAGTCAACATTTAGAGTAAACAACCTCGGAATCGAGTTCTGAGGATTCTGGTAGCTTCATATGATGATTTCGGACTTGGGCATATGTTCGGAATGGGTTCTGGATGACCCGGGGGTGTTTCGGCGTCCAATATCGAAATTTGAGTTTCCTTAAGTTTGAAATTTGGTTGGGAACGTATTTTTGAGTTATCGAGTCCGAACGAAATTCCGAGACCGGGAATAGTTCCGTTATATCAATTATGACTTGCTTGCAAAATTTGGAGTCATTCAGAGTAGTATAGGTCGATTCAGCGCATTGAAAGCGAATTCTAGAACTTTAAGTTCAAAGTTTGATTCAATTTGGTTTTGGAGTCGAATTCTTAGTTTCGTTGTTGTTTTTCACGTTCCGAAAATTCGAGCGAGTCCGTATCATTAATACAGACCTACAAGTGCCTTTGGACAAGGTCCCGAGGGGCTCGGGTGAGTTTCGGACCCCTCGGAGTTAAATTCAAAAGCTAAATTTTTCACTGACTTGTTTCCTTCAGTGCGATCGCAGGTGTACTGATGCGACCGCATAGAAGGAACTGGGCAAGGGTGGTAAATGCCCTGTGCATTCGCACAATAGGCACCGCGATCGCGATAGGTTGGGCTCCTGACCCAGTGTGATCGCACACCCCATCCGCGTTTGCACAAGGGCCCACCCTTTGGCCTGCCCAGCTATTCCTTACCTTGTGCGTTCACAGGTCTCCCTCCGCGTTCGCACAGAAGGCTGAGGGCTTGGTCACTTAAAGCTCTACGATCGCACTGCCCAGGCCGATCGCATAGAGTAGACCACTGGGCAGTGTGTTTTTATACATGGAATTTAATTCATTTCCTTATCTCCTTCTTCTTCTTAGGGACGATTTCCACCATTCTAGAGGGGCCAACGACCTAGTTATTGAAGGTAAGTAAGTTCTTCTCTAATATTAACTTCATGCATGGATTACAAGCTAAATTAACTACCTAAATTAGTGAAAAATCAAGAATTGGGTAGTAACCTAGGGCTTTCGATAATTTGAGAATTTACCTGTGAATTAGCTATGAATCCAAGTAGAAATCATTTATTAATGATCCTTAGGCTATGGGTGAGTATTCCCTTCGAAAATTTTTAGAATCCGAGCATGCGGGCCCGGGGTTAGATTTTAGAATTTCTTGAGGAATGGTGAATTTGGCTAAGTAGTAGAAAAATTCCATGCTTTGAATATAAATTGATATATTTGCAAAACATTTGGCTAGTTTCGAGTCTGTGGGTATCGAGTTCGGAGTTTCGGGCGCATTCTTGACCCGGGTAGTAGGTGCGACGCGAGGTGAGTCTCCTTTCTAACATTGTAAGGGGAAATCACCCCCCTATGTGATTTAAATGCTATATGTGATAATTTGGGGGGCTACGTACGTACAAAGTTACAAGAGTTCGTACGTAGCGTTAATTACTATTATGTCCGGGTAGTTAGGCCCACATCATGCCTTGTGTTTTACTTGATATGAACTATATGTTTAATAAAATAACGTTACATGTTGCTTATTTCCCCGAAGTTATGGAATTTGAGAAAAACTTGTAAGGAATTGTTCACCGAAAAGTATTTTCTTTTAAAAAGAATAATGTGTGTGCATGTGACCGCTTCGCAAAATTACATTCCGCGAGCGGAGTGTGACTTCCCCCACTCTTATGGGAACGGGTCGTACGCCACGACGGATTGAGAGATTAACTTTTGGTACGGGCCGTTCGATCCTCGCCAGTGCATAGATGTGAGTACTTTGTGGAGAGGTGCACTTTTGGTACGGGCCGTTGGACCCTCGGCAGTGCACGGACATGACTAGCTTATGACTCCGGACGATTGTCCTTTCCCTGCATGTGTATGATTTAATTGTTACTAAATTCATGGACATTGATTTGACAGATATTTGGGGAAAGTGAAGTGGTAATTGTTTTATTCATTCCTAGTACTTTTCTTGGATTTCAGTACCTTACATATGTATTTGTTGCTTCACTGCCTTTACATGCCTACTGTTTCTATCATATTCTGTTAAATTATATTGTTGGACCTTAGTGAGTGTCATGTCGACCTCTTGTCACTACCTCTTCGAGGTTAGAGCGGATACTCACTGGGTATATATATATTTATGTACTCATGCTGCACTTCTATACTTAGTTGTACAGGTTCTGAGGGTGGTGCATCTGGTTGTCGGACTGGAGCTTGACTTGATATTGGACGGACCTGACTTCACGGTGAGCTGCTTTTCTCCTGGCGATCTCCGGCAGCACCATGGGGTTTTCTTTTGCTTATTTCTAGTCTATTTCCTTCAGACAGTGGGACTGTATATTATATCTTTTGTATATTCTATTAGTATGCCCGAAGGACTTGTGACACTAGTTCCTGGCACACACGTGTTAGTTGTTATGGATTTCAGGATTGTATATATATATTGGCTCACACCCTTCATGACTACTTTTGATTAAAACCGACTATTTATCCTTGTCGAATCATGTTTTAAGTTTTAAAAACTGAGTATGTTTTAAAGTGCTCAATCTAATAAGAAGGAACCTTTAGTAAATTGAGAGTCGGCTTGCCTGACCCCACTGTTGGGCGCCATCATGACCTAAGTTAGGATTTTGGGTCCAGCCTCTTGCAGCATTACATCATACCCTAAGTACACTGCCCGTGGGTGGGGTCCAGCCTGTTGCAGTAGCACCTGAGCCTAGACCAGCTGCGAACGGTGATCCGCAGAAGTTATTGGATAGATGGACCCGATTTCACCCTCCGGTCTTTAGGGGTGAGCGAGGCGAGGATGCCCAGGACTTTGTGGATAGGTGCAGGGACAGACTGCACAACATGAGGATACTAGAGTCCCACCGAGTGGATTTCACTACCTTTCAGTTGGAGGGCAGAGCTCGTAGGTGGTGGCAGTCCTATATTCTCAGCAGGCCAGCTGATTCTCCTCCTGTCACTTGGGAGCAGTCACGCAGATGGTTCTGAGAGGGAAGATATGCGATATCAGTTTTAGCGTATAGAGCAGGGGCCGATATTTGTGACAAATTATGAGGCCAGATTTTCAAAGTTGTCTCGCCATGCACTCATGATACTACCTACTGATGCAGAGAGGGTGCGGAGATTTGTGGCTGGGTTGCATCCAGGTATTAGGGCCACCATGGACCGAGAGGTGGAGATGGGTACTCTTTATCAGCTCGTGGTAGAGATTGCTCGCAGGATCGAGGTGTATCGGTCGAGGAGCAGGGAGAAGGGGCAGCAGGACAAGAGGGTTAGATTCTCTGGAGATTTCAGAGTTGTCCCAGATAGGGGCGGGGGTTAGTATAGTAGTGGTCAGCCCAACATGACTTTATATTCAGTACCTCCACCACCTCCCCGAGGTGTTCCAGCGAGGTCTCATTTTAGCGCCATGCCAGAGTGTTCCTACCGTCCTCCAGCCATTCAGAGTTCACACAGTGGTTATCCCAATCATCTGAGATCCTCCGACCCTTACTTCAGTGCTATGCCAGAGGGCTCTCATCGCCCTCCGGCCATTCAGGGTTCTCCTTCGGGGCAGCAGACTATGCTACCTGGGAGTTGTTACGAGTGTAGCAGGTCATATGAGGAGGAAGTGTCCCAGGTTTCGGGTCAAGGTCGTATATCAGGGTTATTAACCGATGGGTCCGGCACCAGCAGTCCGACCACTTAAAGGTGGAGGACATGTCGGCAAGGGTCATCCTAGAGGTGGAGGCCAGTCAGGGGGAGGTCAGGCAACTCCTGTTCACTCTGGTGGAGCTCAGTCTTCCGGTACTCCAGCTAGATTCTATGCTATTCCGGCCAGATCAGATGCGGTGGCCTCAGACGCCGTGATCACATGTATTATTACAGTATGTGGTAGAGAGGCATCAGTGTTATTTGATCCAGGATCCACTTATTCCTATGTTTCGGTCTTATTTTCTCATTTTCTGGATGTCCCTCGTGAGTCCTTGGGTTCTCCTATTTATGTGTCCACTCCCGTGGGAGATTCTGTGGTTGTAGACCGGATTTGTCGGTCCTGTGTGATTTCATTTTGTGGGTTCGAGACTCAAGCGGATCTCTTATTGCTTGACATGGTTTATTTCGAGATTAGTTTAGGCATGGATTGGCTATCTTCTTATCATGTCGTGCTAGATTGCCATGCCAAGACAGTTACTTTAGCCATGCCCGAGTTGCCTAGGCTGGAGTGGAGAGGTTCCTCAGTTAGTACAGCCAACCGGGTTATTTTATTCTTGAAGGCTAGACATATGGTCGAGAAGGGTTGTTTGGCCTATTTTGCTTATGTGCGGAACACCACCGCCGAGTCCCCGACGATTGATTCAGTGCCAGTTGTTCGAGAGTTTGCTAATGTATTTCCTTCGGATCTTCTGGGCATGCCGTCAGATCGTGATATTGATTTCTGCATTGATTTAGCTCCAGACACCCAGCCTATGTCCATTCCTCCGTACCGTATGGCTCCGAAAGAGTTGAAGGAGCAACTTGAAGAGTTGTTAGCTAAGGGGTTCATCAGACCGAGTGTATCACTGTGGGGTGCTCCTGTTCAATTTGTGAAGAAGAAGGATGGGTCTATGCGGATGTGTATTTATTACCGCCAGTTGAACAAGGTTACCATTAAGAACAATTATCCTTTGCCACGCATTGATGATTTGTTTGACCTGTTGCAGGGTGCTCGTGTGTTTTCTAAGATTGATTTGAGATCGGGGTATCATCAGTTGAGGATTTGGGCTTCAGATGTTCCGAAGACTGCTTTTCGTACAAGATATGGCCATTATGAGTTCCTGGTGATGTCCTTTGGCTTGACTAATGCCCCAGCAACATTCATGGACTTGATGAATAGTGTGTTCAAGCCGTATATTGATTCCTTTGTAATTGTCTTCATTGATGACATTTTGATTTACTCGCGTAGCCTGGGGGAGCACGAGAAGCATTTGAGAGTTGTGCTCTAGACTTTGTGAGAACAGAAGCTATATGCTAAGTTCTCCAAGTGTGAGTTCTATTTGGATTCCGTGGCATTTTTGGAACATGTGGTATCCGAAGAGGGTATCAAGGTTGATCCTCAGAAGATCGAGGCAGTTTAGAGTTGGTCGCGTCCTACTTCAACTACAAAAATCAGGAGCTTTTTGGGCCTAGCAGGCTATTATCGCCGATTTGTGGAGGGGTTCTCCTCTATTATAGCTCTATTGACTAGATTGACTCAGAAGAATGCCCAGTTTTGATGGTCTGACGAGTGTGAGGCGAGCTTTCAGAAGCTCAAGACAGCATTGACCTCAGCACCGATTCTAGTATTGCCTTCCGGTTCGGGGATGTACACGGTGTATTGCGAAGCTTCACGCATTGGTTTGAGATGTGTGTTAATGCAAGAAGGGAGAGTTATTGTTTATGCTTCACGCCAGCTGAAGGTTCATGAGAATGATTATCCCGTGCAGGATTTGGAGTTGGCGGCGATTGTTCATGCTCTTAAGATTTGGAGGCACTACTTGTATGGGGTGTCCTATAAGGTATATACAGACCACCACAGCCTGCAACACTTGTTCAAGAAGAGGGATCTTAATTTGAGGTAGCGCAGATGGCTTGAGTTGTTGAAGGATTATGATATCACCATTCTTTATCATCCGGGCAAGGCAAATGTGGTAGCATATGCTTTGAGCAAGAAGGCGGAGAGTATGGGTAGCTTCGCTTATATTGCATCAGAGGAGAGACCTCTAGCCTTGGACATTCAGTACTTGGCCAATCGCTTGGTGAGATTAGACCTTTCAGAGCCTCGTTGAGTTTTAGCACATGTGGTTGCTCAATCTTCATTATTGGGGGAGATTAAGGCCCGACAGTTCTATGATCCGTGCTTAGCAAAGCTTCGGGAGACAATGGTTCAGGGTAGGGCCAAGGAGGCTACTATTGGCGAGGATGGTGTTCTGAGACTTCAGGGCCGCCTATGTGTTCCTAATGTTGATGGCCTGAGGGAGAGGATTCTAGAGGAGGCACACAGTTCTCGGTATTCTGTTCATCCTGGTGCTACGAAGATGTATCATGATTTGAAGCAGCATTACTGGTGGAGGCGGATGAAGGACATTGTGGAGTATGTGACTAGGTTTCTTAATTGCCAACAGGTGAAGTATGAGCACTAGAGGCCAGGAGGCCTACTTCAGCAGATTGCCATTCCTGAGTGGAAACGGGAGCGCATCACTATGGACTTCGTGGTTGGGTTGCCTCGGACCTTGCGAAAGGTCGACGCGGTTTGGGTCATTGTGGATAGATTGACCAAATTAGCGCATTTCATTCCAGTGGATACTACATATACTTCTGAGTGGTTGGCACAAATCTACATTCGGGAGATAGCCCGGTTGCATGGTGTGCCGGTGTCCATTATATCAGATCGAGGTCCTCAGTTCACCACGCACTTCTGGAGAGCATTGCATAGTGAGATGGGTAGCCGGATAGATCTCAGCACGACATTTCATCCTCAGACTGATGGTCAGTCAGAGGGTACATGTCAGATATTGGAGGACATGCTCAAGGCATGTGTGATTGACTTCGGAGGTCAATGGGACCAGTTCTTTGCTTTGGCCGAGTTTGCTTAAAATAATAGTTACCAGTCCAGCATTGAGATGACACCATTTGAGGATTTGTATGGTCGGCGATGTCGTTCTCCTATCGGGTGGTTTGAGCCTTCCGAGGCTAAGTTATATGGAACCGACCTGGTAAGGGATGCTTTGGAGAAAGTGAAGTTGATTTAGGAGAGGCTCCACACAGCATAGTCCAGACAAGAGTTACGCGGATCGGAGGGCGCGTGATGTATCATTTATGGAGGGAGATAGGTCCTGTTGAAAGTCTCGCCTATGAAGGGTATTATGAGGTTTGGGAAGAAGGGCAAGCTAAGCCCGAGGTTTATAGGTCCCTTCGAAGTGTTGAGGCGAGTTGGGGAGGTTGCTTATGAGTTGGCCTTGCCTCCCAGTTTATCAGGAGTTCATCCAATTTTTCATGTATCCATGCTCCGGAGGTATGTCGCCGACTTCTCTCACGTGGTTGATTTCAGAACTCTTCAGTTGGATGAGAGGTTGGGCTAGAGGATGAGCCAGTTGCTATTGTTGATAGACAAGATCGCCAGTTGAGGTCCAAGAGGGTTTCTGCAGTGAAGGTCCAGTGGAGGGCCAACCAGTCGAGGAAGCGACCTGGGAGTCCGAGGAGGACATGCGGAGCAGTTATCCACATTTATTCAGCACTTCAGGTATGATTCTAGACCCGTTCGAGGATGAACAATTATTTAAGAGGTGGAGAATGTAACGACCCGACCGGTCGTTTTGTGTTATCGAACCCCGTTCCCCTAAATAAAACTTCCGATAGCGGCTTATTATGATTTATGACTTGCGAGGACTGGTGGTCCGGGATTCGGAAGTGTTTACAGTGCTATAGGAACACTTGGTTCCATAAGGTTGGCCTTTAAGGCCAAAGTTAGACTTCAGTAAATATTTTGAGTAAATGACCTCGGAATCGAGTTCCGATGATTCCGGTAGCTTCATATGATGATTTCGGACTTGGGCGTATGTTAGGAATGGGTTTTGGATTAACCGGGGGCGTTTTGGCACCCAATATCGAAATTTGAGTTTCCTTAAGTTTGAAATTTGGTTGGGAACGTGTTTTTGTGTTATCAAGGTCCGAATGGAATTTCGAGATAGGGAATAGTTCTGTTATGTCAATTATGACTTGCTTGCAAAATTTGGAGTCATTTCGAATATTATAGGTCGGTTCAGCGCATTTAAAGCGAATTCTAGAAGTTTAAGTTCAAAGTTTGATTCAATTTGGTTTTGTGGTCGAATTCTTAGTTTCGTTGATGTTTTTCACGTTCCGAAAATTTGAGCGAGTCCGTATCATGAATACAGACCTGTCAGTGCCTTTGAACGGGGTCCCGAGGGGCTCGGGGTGAGTTTCGGACCCTCGAAGTTAAATTCAAAAACAAGATTTTTCACTGACTGGTTTTCTTCAGTGCGATCGCAGGTGCACTGATGCGATCACATAGAAGGAACTGGGCAGGGATGGTAAATGCCCTGTGCGTTCGGACAATAGGCACCGCGATCGCAATGGGTTGGGCTCCTGACCTTGTTCGATCGCACACCCAATCCGCGTTCGCACAAGGGCCCAGCCTTGGCCCAGCCAGGCTATTCCTTCCCCTGTGTGTTTGCAGGTCTCCCTCCGCGTTCGCACAGAAGGCCCATGAGGTCCTGGTCACTTTAAGCTCTGCGATCTCGCTGCCCAGGCTGCGATCGCATAGAGTAGACCACTGGCAGTGTGTTTTTATATACGGGATTGAATTCATTTCCTTATCTCCTTCTTCTTCCTTGGTACGATTTCCACCATTCTAGAGGGGCCAACGACCTAGTTATTCAAGGTAAGTAAATTCTTCTCTAATATTAACGTCATGCATGGATTACAAGCTACATTAACTACCTAAATTAGTGAAAAATCAAGAATTGGGTAGTAACCTAGGGCTTTCAATAATTTGAGAATTTACCCGTGAATTAGCTATGAATTCAAGTAGAAATCATTTATTAATGATCCTTAGGCTATGGGTGAGTATTCACTTCGAAAATTTTTTGAATCCGAGCATGCGGGCCCGAGGTCGGATTTTAAAATTTCTTCAAGAATGGTGAATTTGGCTAAGTAGTAGAAGAATTCCATGCTTTGAATATAAATTGATATATTTGCAAAACATTTGGCTAGTTTCGAGTCAGTGGGTGTCGAGTTCGGAGTTTCGGGCACATTCTTGACCCGGTGGGATAGGTGCGACGCGAGGTGAGTCTCCTTTCTAACCTTGTAAGGGGGAATTGTCCCCCTAGGTGATTTAAATGCTATATGTGATAATTGTGGGGGCTACGTACGTACAAAGTGATGAGAGTCCGTACGTAGAGACTATTACTATTATGTCCGGGTAGTTAGGCTCACATCATGCCTTGTGTTTTACTTGCTATGAACTATATGTTTAATAAATTAAAGTTACATGTTGCTTATTTTCCCCAAGTTATGTAATTTGAGAAAAACTTGTAAGGAATTGTTCACTAAAAAGTATTTTCTTTTAAAAGGAATAATGTGTGTGCATGTGACCGCTTCGCAAATTTACATTCCGCGAGCGGAGTGTGACTTCCCCCACTCTTATGGGAACGAGCCGTACGCCACGGAGGATTGAGAGATTAACTTTTGGTACGGGCCGTTCGATCCTCGGCATTGCATAGATGTGAGTATTTTGTGGAGAGGTGAACTTATTGTTCAGGCCGTTCGACCCTCGGTAGTGCACGGACATGACTATCTTATGACTTTGGCCGGTTTTCATTTCCTAATTGTGTATCATTTAATTGTTACTAAATTCATGGATATTGATTTGACAGATATTTGGGGAAAGTGAAGTGGTAATTATTTTATTCATTCCCAATACTTTTCTTAGATTTCAGTACCTTACATATGTATTTGTTGCTTCACTGCCTTTACATGCCTACCGTTTCTATGATATTCTGTTAAATTATACTGTTGGACCTTAGTGAGTGTCATGTCGACCTCTCGTCACTACCTCTTCGAGGTTAGGCGGGATACTCACTGGGTACATATATATTTATGTACTCATGCTGCACTTCTGTACTTAATTGTACAGGTTCTGAGGCTGGTGCATCTGGTTGTCGCACTGGAGCTTCACTTAATATTTGCCAGACCTGACTTCACGGTGAGCTGCTTTTCTCCTGGCGATCTCTGGCAACACCATGGGGTTTTCTTTTGCTTATTTCCTGTCTATTTCCTTCAGACAGTGGGAATGTTTATTATATCTTTTGTATATTCTATTAGTATGCCCGTAGGACTTGTGACACTAGTTCCTGGCACACACGTGTTAGTTGTTATGGATTTCGGGTTTGTATATATATTG